>JAMYHX010000170.1:0-103517 GCA_025529335.1 Rhizopus sp. PT2906
ATCTTTGCTAATTACTATTTCTTGGAACTTCTCGAAAATGGTGAAGAGCTACCTGTAGTTACTCAAAACCTGTTCTACAACGTATTTTCCATCTTTACTGGCCAAGGAAAACATTCCTCTGATAGTATCAAGAAGGGTTTCAAGACCTTTTGTGAATCTACATCTCTTACCCAATATGAATTGGACAAGTACGCAAGTAAAGGATATATGACTATTGTATCTTCTATGGCTAAACAATACGAAACACTGGTCCGCAACTACGTATGCTCTGCTTACGAAGATCGAACTCCCAGACATATTCTTAATGTCCTATCAGAAAAGACATCTTCTTACTTCTGTGGTGATAACTTAACAGTCAAACAGCGCAAGTCTTTAGCAAAGCATACCTTTCAACAAAAGGTAAATCTCAAGTCTGCCTGGCCATCCAATATTGATCGAATTGAACGATGTGAAGCTATTGTCAATAGCTTTCTTGCTTTCTGTTCAATGTAAGATGCTTCCCAATGATGTTGATGTACCAAGTGAAGCTAATCTGTATGCCAAGCTTCAATGCTACATGAAATGGTTACACTTTATTCAGAGGGAAATGGAACAAAAGAAGTTCATTCAAGAAATGAAACCTCAAGACAAAGCATCAAGCAGTTATGTCCATAAAAAGTTACAAGAGTGTGAATCTTGTGTTACGGTTTGCAATCGCGATGTGAACAGTGCATTAAATATATATGGTATCTTTGTTTACAAATCAAAACATGCCAATGAAAGTCCTCCCCCCCTTCAAAAGACTTTCAAATGATTAACGATATTCTCTGGATTTAATGTGCTGTCTATAACGGCGGTGTATTCCTTAACGTTTCGGTAAGTATAAAATGAATAAGACGTTATTCTTTACTCATTAGTCTTCTGGTTATGTAGATGCTTACACTTTATTCAGAAAATATACTGATAGAAAATAATAACTTCAGACAACAAATAATAAAAGAGGAACAATTAGTAAATCAGTTATGTGTTTTTATAAGTGTTGACCACATTATACAAGTCTCAAAAATATCAAGCTCATTTTATGTATTAAATGTTGTCTTTTAAATAATAAAGATTGATAATCAACAAAAGTGTAATTGCTGATTGATGTGCGAATAAGATTAATCGGGTTATCCTCGATCTACCATCCAAGAAAACGAAAGGACCATTTATCCGCTAAAAAGGGAAATACATATCCAATGATAAAAAAAGTACATCATTGTTAAATCCCAAAATACAGATGCATATAATCAAATACTCTCTTGTTGAATATCTAAATCCTGTTGAACTGCTCTCTTTATGACGATGTCCTTCTCCCCCTATTGTATAGATCAAAGATTGTCCAATTAAACAAGTAGAACCTGTATTTTTCTTGTACAAAAAAGAAAATTAGTAAAATCAGCAGTTATGTCCTTTTCCGTTCTACAAAGTATATTACAAAGTATATATAAAATGTATTAAAAGTCATTAAAAAAGCATGTATAAATATACTAAGTTACTACAACACATGAAAATACCCATCATAACGCTGTTGCTGTATTCTTTTACTGTTTATTACAGATCAAGTTTAATAAGGCACATATTTCACAGCAAAAGAGCATTGTCTCACGTGCAAATATTCAAGGGCATGAGAATATTGTTTTATTTTATTTGTCCAATTAGTTCCCAGGCAACCTTTAATTTTTTTTTTTTAAAAATATGTCATGGTCCTTTGTTACCTTTTTCATTGAACCCTTTTCCCATTAGCCAATGAATAAATGGAACGAGTGCAGCAGCTGAACATGTTTAGGCATGTACGACGTCTTTTATCTTTCCGAATTCTGATTTTTTTTTCTAGTAACTTCTAGCTTTTTACAGAAACAGACTAAATTCCGAAACAAACGACTAAATAAAAAGAGATTGAAAGAGAAAGAAAGAGAGAGGGAAATGGCAGAGCACAAATAAGGAAACATGCGTGATACCAAGTTTTTTTATTGTTATTGAAGTGTCCTTTATTTAAAGTATAAAAAGGTTAAATTTTCTTTAAAAAGTAATTTCACTTTTGGACACCCAACTCCGTTCTCCCTTCTGCCCCTTTGAATCATTGAGTCTCTTTTGGGCTCTTTTTTGCCATTCATCTGCTTGCCCTGTTGTCATTGATCCATGCCTCCCTTTTTCTAACATATAATTTAGTCGCCGATTGAATTATTAGGAACAACTTTGTGTGAAACTATAAAAGAATAAAAGAGAACCCTTCTTGATTGATTTATCTTTTTCCCTTAATTCTCTTCTTGCTCTCACGCTCTCACGCATATACTAAAAAGGAAAAATATAAAAAGGGGGAATAATGTCTGATATAGTTAAACCAAGCAGTGACCAAGAGGCTGTCCTTAATGAATCAATAGAATCTACCCCTTATGGTACAGTTGAATCAACTGGAGTCAAAAAGAAGACAACATCTTACTTTAACGTACTCTTCAGTGGGTTTGCTCTGCTTTCTGATGGCTATCAGTCAGGTGTGATCAGTTTTGTTAATTTATTCCTGGGTAAAATCTATGGATCGGACGTGTTTAATGCTACTATGAAGTCTCGTCTGTCTTATTCTATGTTTGTCGGTGCTATTGTTGGTCAAATAGGTAAGCTTGTAATAAGTCAGTCTTTATACGTCTGATATTGATGTGTTCTATAGGATTTGGCCTTGTCATTGATCGTATTGGTCGAAAGATCGGTTTGATTTCAACCACATTCCTTGTCATCTTGGGTGCTGCTTTATCTGCTGCTTCAAGTGGAAAGGATCCTACTGGTTTGCTCTGGATGATGATCATCTCTCGTGGTGTCCTTGGTGTGGGTGTAGGTGGTGAATACCCCTGTAGTTCGGTCTCTGCTGGTGAGTCTGCTGATGAAGTGGCGCCTGGAAGACGTGGTGCTCTCTTTGTGATGGTAAGGGATATAGACATTATGTGGCATCTCAACTTACCTTGTTCTAGGTAACAAACTTTGTGATTGATGCGGGTTATGTTGTCTCAGCCATCGTACCTGTCATTTTACTTGCAATCTTTAAGGATAATCTTGAACCAGTTTGGCGTCTCTGTCTTGGTCTAGGTATTGTTCCTCCACTTTCTGTCTTGTACTTTCGTCTCAAAATGGCCGATTCAGAACGATATCGTACAAGTGCTCTGCAAAAGCGTGTTCCCTATTGGTTGATCATCAAGAGATACTGGTTCCGTATCTTGGTTGCATCCGGTTTATGGTTCATTTATGACTTTATCTCTTATCCCAGTGGTGTATTTTCATCCGTCATTATTGACAGTGTTGCCAGTGGAGAATCAAACATTGAAGTCGTTGCCTGGAACATCCTTCTTTTCTCATTTTATCTTCCTGGTGCTATTCTAGGTGCCTTGTCTGTTGACAAGATTGGCCGAAGAAAGACATTGACACTTGGTTTATTGCTTCAAGGTATTGTTGGTTTGATCCTTGGAGGTGTCTATAATCTGATCTCAAAGAACTGTCTACCCATGTTTATCGTAAGTATCAATGACTGGTGTAAGAACATAGTATTAATATCTTAATAGATTATGTACGGTATCTACTTGGCTTTGGGCGAATATGGTCCAGGTGATACAATGGGATTAAATGCTACTGAAATGTTCCCTACAGCTGTTCGTGGTACATGTTACGGAATTGCTGCTGCTATTGGTAAAGTAGGCGCTACCGTGGGTACACTTGCCTTTGTGCCAATGCAAGAAGCAATGGGAGGATATAGAGGGCCATTCTTGGTGGGTAGTGGTATTGCTATTGTAGCAGGTATCCTTGCCTGGTTTGTAGTACCTGATATTGGACCCGATGGTTTAGTTCAGGAGGATGCTGACTTCCGTGAGTACTTGATACAGCATGGTTATGATGTATCTCAGTTGGGCGTGCGCAAACCTGTAGACGTCATTCACGATAACTCCAAAACTTCTACTTCTATTCATTCCAACGAAAACAGATTGTAATCTCATTTTCATTTTTTATTATTTTATATATGTGCTGCTCTCCTTTTCCCTATAGACACCATATATCATACCATCATGTACACTTATAATAAAGAGTTTTTGCATTATTTTTTCAAATAGCGCTTTTTTTTTTTGGTATAATGAAGAGAAAGGCAAGCAAGGTATATATGGTTGATATGGAATAATGACTTCAACTAGCTTACACAAAGGGTCAAATTAAACGCAAAAGCACAGGAAATAGCCATTACGAATTCATTTAGAGACATTGATGAAGACATTGAAAGTGATTCAGATGAACAAGAGTTATCGCAAACAAATCTACTTGCTTTAGATCCCATTAGCTCCTTTTCAACCCAAGAGACACTGTCTAGTCAAAAGAAACAAAAGACAAGAGATGACGCCGCTTTATTACGAGAAATTGAATCGATGGACGACGATGATGATTATGAAGAACAAGAAGGACAAGATGAAATAATTGATACAGAGGATCTTGACGATCTGCTTCATTCACCTATTCACGAATTCGCCGAACCTTCGGTCAAAGGATTCGAACCTCATTTTACAAATATACCCAACCAGCAACCCACAGTACCGATGCCAAAACCGCCTGAATTTTTGAGACGACGGGTGAAAAAAGAAGGAAAGAAAACGATTGAATTCAAAAAGGGTGGTATGGCGGAGAGAGCACTGGCTGTCATCGTTCACGAAAAAGATGAATTTGATGAGTGGGAGAGAGGCGTGAATGCGATGATGGCAAAATATGGGTCCATTGTGGAGGTGTGTAGTCGATCACCAGAATCAACCTTGTTTCGTCTGATAGACCCTTGGCTAGAGCGTGGGCTTGTCTTTGCCTGGTGTGTACCCGTGAAGAGAACGGAAATAGAGATGGTTCTTGGCGATCGAACACCTGTGGGTTCACAGACATGGGACGACAGAGAGGAGGATATTATTGAAGATTTCTCACAGCCCAAGTCATTACCACCCTATGTACCTAGTGAAGAGGATGAACGGCTATTAATGGCATTCTCATTTGCTTATGTGACCACAGCAGTGAGTAAAGAAGAATTTATAGAAAAGGAGAAATGTGTAGGAGTATGGCCACATTGGACAGAGATGGATACGATGATAGATGATGTTTACCAAAAGGTCTATCTTGTCACTCGATTCAAATCAGATATGATTTATTAAATAATCCTTTTTTTTTAATACAAGGTCAATCTGATAAGAAATTCGTATGTATCATTTATTCATAAATAAAAGGGAATATTAAAACTTGTACACTTGATCTTCCATTTTTGACACAGCCCTTGGCCGCTGATAACCTAATTCTGTCGTTGCAGCGGTCAATAGTTTAATCATGGGCATTGGTCCACACAATAACAGTTTAATATCTTTTGCTGGAGGAGGGCAGTAAGCCTTGATGATATCCTTTGTAACAAGCCCCACTTCACCAGTCCAGCCAGGAGGTGGCTTTTCTAATACATAGTGAACCTTAAAATTATCAGGTGCTTTAGCTGATATTTCATCTAACTCATCTTTCAAGAGGATATCATCCATGGTTACATTAGCAAAGATCAAATCAATCTTGGTCTTATCTAATGGGTCATTACAAATACGACGAATGATCTACATAAACATGAGTGTACAGATATAACACATAAAATCAACAGTACCTGAAGCATTGGAGTGATACCTGTACCACCCGCAATCATGCCTATAGCTCTAACCATATTCCGAGTGTATGCAAAATTTCCTTTAGGGCCTCTGATGCCCACAGAGTCACCTACTTTGAGTTCGCCCATCAATTTGGAAATATTGCCTGTAGGATAGGACTAAAGATAAACAAAAGGATAAATTGGACTGTTTACAATGAGCTTATGACACATTTACTTTAATCACAAGATCAAAATATCCTCTTCCTTCTTCTGGTGTTGTTGGTGTATAGCTTCTAGATATCTGTTTTCCATTGATTTCAGCCATAATGGATATATGCTGGCCAATGGGTAACCCAAGAACATCATCTGGACGTGGCAATTGAAATCGATATCTACACATAAAAAGAGAATCAGTCTTGCTCATATCTTTTTTTTGTTATTTTTTTATTACTTGGATGTGTTGTGTGAAATAGGTGTTTTTTCAATTAATTTGAAGCTTTTAAATACTTTTGGATCTAGAATTGCATTTTCTAATATTTCCTGAGGTTATCAAAACATATCATTCAGTCGTTATCCTCTTTTACTTTTTCTATTATTTAACAATGAACAAGTTGCTGAAATAACAATGAATGTAAGAATATAAGGCAACAACTCTTGCACTGTAGACATGCAATAAAAATAAATAATTAAAGAAATAAATAAAAAAAGTTGGTTTATATAATCATGTCAAAAAATGGCCTGACATTTTATATTGGCTGTCACCCGTCAGACAATATTTTATTTTAATTCGTTACTAGGCAATAGTTTATACATTTACAGCAATTCACTTTTTACATTCAAGATGACCAACATTATGAAATGAAGTGACGGAGCAACATAAAAAGTGACTCAACATAACCTTCAATAATATCAAACTGTGTGTGACGCCCAAGCAAAATAATTTAAAATCATCTACTTTGTTACTGTTTTCTCTCTCTGTCAAGCGGGTTAATAACTTATGAGATCATTATCAATTGAGGAGGGGAGAAATTTCCTTCTTTTTTTTTGGGGGCCTCATCAGCTGTTTGTTTTTAAAAATGATAAAACTGCTGATAATCTTGTAGACATGCTGCATAACATCAATAAGAATAAAAGTGAAGCACTTTTCCATTTCTTTAAAAGGAAACTATTCTGCATAAAGTGATGATTTGTAGAGTGTGACTTGTTGTAGATCTTTACACTCAGAGAGACATGGTGTTAGCGAAGAAAGGGGCGAGCAAGCTATGGTTCTCCCTTTCTGCGTAAACCAAGATGGTAATGCATCCTTATCCTTTCTCTTCTTCTTCTCTGTCTCTCTCAATGTATTATTTCAACTTTATATACAATATGGATATTTCGTTAGTGGATGGATGGATGGATGGATAAATGATTAAATGGATGGAAATAACGTTGCACACACATACACCATGTACACATGGAGACATTAGAAATTATATAAAGACAGAGAGAGAGAGAGAGAGAAAAGAGAAAAGAGAAAAAAGAGAAAGACGTGTAATTAAGCTGATTGCTGACATTTAGTCCACTCTATATAGTCCCTCGTCGTTCCCGAGAAGAACCACTTCCAACACATTCTTCGTCTTCTCAACACCAACGTTGACGGTCGTGTCAAGATTCAAATTGCCTTGACTTCCATCAAGGGTGTTGGTCGTCGTTTCGCCAACATTGCCTGTAAGAAGGCCGATGTTGATCTTACCAAGAGAGCTGGTGAACTCTCTAGTGAAGAATTGGAACGTATCGTCACTGTTCTCCAAAACCCCACTCAATACAAGATTCCCACTTGGTTCCTTAACAGACAAAAGGATATTGTTGACGGCAAGTCCACTCAAGTCATCTCTAACGTTCTTGACACCAAGTACCGTGAAGATCTTGAACGTTTAAAGAAGATTCGCGCTCACCGTGGTCTTCGTCACTTCTGGGGTGTTCGTGTTCGTGGTCAACACACCAAGACTACTGGTCGTCGTGGACGTACTGTCGGTGTCTCCAAGAAGAAATAATGAGGTGAATTAGTTGTAATAAAACATGATATAACTCTGTGTATTAATTTTATTAGATTTACTTTTTTGTTGTGTTTTTATAATAAAAAGCCCCTTTTTTAAAATATTAAAAATACGAGGGAGGGAATAGATTATAAAGATGGTATACGGTTGAATACTTTGATCGATCCAGTTCTTTCACCCACAACATTACCATCCAACTTGCTTAGACCTTTCAAGAAATCACCCATCAATTCTTCATCCTCGCCTTTTTCAATACTATGTATTGAACGTGTATCGATGCAGATGGAGGCAGGTCGCTTGGTTGGATCAACCGAGATTCGATCGGGAACATGAATTATTTCAGGTGGTTGCTGTCTTTTAATGACAGGAGATGCGCTTAGTGACCGACCCAGTTTAGAAGTTTGGTATAAGGGAGTAGAATTGGATATGGAAGGAAATGTGGTAGAGATCATCGGTCTGGAAAGTCCAAGATGAGGCTTTGGGCTTGTATTGCTGTTGTTGCTATGACTACTGCTGTAGGTTGTGTTAGATGAAGAAGGGGAATTGTATATTAGCCAATCATTAGGTATTTCCAAACTCTTTCGATGATGTTCATGACTGGTTGAACGATGTGGTAAAACGATGTGGGGGCGGAGAATATGCTGTCTGCTGTTTCTGCTGTTATTGCTCGAATCAATGTCAAAATCAGCGCTCTGAGCCTTTCGGTGATGATAATATGAAGATGACTGTAAAAGGGGTGCACTCTTTGGCTTGTGATGAAATGAAGTCGACCGTGTTCGTTGAGTAGCAGTGGCGATATCGTATAGGGAAAGTGGATCATCCTTTAGAAATTCACAAGCTGATTTAAGCGTGGCCAGGACGAAGCTACGATTCAAGAGAGTTTGTTTTTCTATTTTTTTTATGCTTGGTACAAGTTATTTTACCTGTAAACAGAACCTTCAATCATTCTGGCAAGTCTATAGTGCTGCATGTAGTATATCAGACTTGCCATCCGAGGCACATGACTCTGTACGATAATAAAAGCAAGTAAAGGAATCATTTCATCCGACGTGACCGAAGTATCTATCAAAACATCAGAATACGGGAATCAAATAAGTATATTATAACCTTACCGCTCGTACTGTGTCCAAAATGCGTCACATAATCATGAACAGCAGCTGAGATCAAGTCCAAGGTTGATTTCAAGACTGCGAGCTTTTCAAGTGGTGTGGCTGCTTGAGTATCGATCTTTTGAAATTCACAGATGGCATTTTGAAAGCAAGAGACGTGCATTTCCGATAACGGATAACGAAGCGAATACTGGGACAGGACAACGTGAGAATATGCAAAGCAGACGGAATCAAGATAGCTGTCTTGTGATTGCAGTAAAGGCTGTAGTGTCTGAACCCAAATTTTTTTATGCAAGAAGCTCATCACTACGCTGCATGATTCTGTGAGTATAAAGAAAAAAAAGGTTAAATCTTACTTTTCAACCAGTTCCAAGAATTGATCATGCTCAGATGGAGTACGGCATGAATCTTGAAGTAGCTTGTTCTTTTGGAGGATAGTCTAGGACGATATTAGATCTAGTACATCCTAAAGTATGTCTTACCCTGTATGTCTTCATATACATGTGTTGTATCCTTTCTACTGTATTCTTATTGTAACCTTTGATATAAACATAAGAGTCAATAAACTCTTGTACGGCAGACTGCAATTCATAGAGTGCTTCCATGTTCTCCGGAAACATATTCAAGAATTCGAGATCCCTATATGGATGCATAAAGATGCATGTGTTTTAGATTAGTATGTAAACAAATCGTGTGTACTCGTGCCTTACGTCTTTGCGTTTCGAACAGGAGGAATAGTGATGGCTGATTTATGATAGTATTTCTAAAGAGAGTCAAGAGTAAGATGGATGTAGAGAATGGCATCTTTACTTACGGGTGCTTCACCTTCTAGTAATCGATCAATACAAAACACTCTGATCTTTTTATTCTTCAAATAGACAGTCTCTTCAGCCATGACGTGCACTGTCCTCTGTTCTTTGAACCCTATATATTGTAAATAAATAACTACCTAAATGTAAGTTTATGGAACAATTACCTAAAATGGTGGTAATCACTGGGAAATCAAGTGCAATGATCTTTTGTTTTTGTTTGGTCGCAATAAATTGTCCACAAAAGTAAGGAGAAGGTTGGAAACAGTGAGCCTCTATTGAATGTATCAGACAATACCTTCTTTATCAATGGATGCTATACCTATGATATCCTTAGTTAATACTAAACCGCGTATTGACTTTGAATGAGGCACACAAATGATTGATGATTCACAGAATAAAGAATGGAAATGAGTTGTGATATGCTTATAAAAGAAGTTCTCATCCATTTCCTCTGGTTCTAGTACATTATCTTGTTCCTTTTTATATAATAATTCCAATGTAGAATCTAAGGATTCCTTCTTCTTCTTGACACTTGTCTTGTATAAGAAAGGTAAAGCCATGGTTGATAATAAATGAAAAAAAAGTAAAGGAAAAAAAGAAAAGGAAAAGAAGAAGTGTGTGGGATATTTAAGGTAGTCACACGAACATTGAGAGACATAAACAACTCTTTTGCCTGTTTCCGTCTTTCTTTCCCTTTTTATATTTTTTTTTATTTATTTTCCAAGAAATGCTTAAAAAGAACTCGAATAACAAGACGATACACATTCAATTATTAGAAGAAAAGTTTTATTTTCCTGGAGAGACGATCAAAGGTAATGAACAAGTGAATAAATAAAGAATAAAGAAAGAGATTCATTGAATTGACACATGAAGGAAATGTTGTTGTTCACCCAAATAGTCCAACCAAAGTGAATTGGATTCAACTAAAGTTTAATGGAAAAGTATGCTTGCACTTGAAAGAAAAAGAGATTATACCCTTATTTGAGGATATCAAGTCAATTCACACAAGCAAACAAAAAATAACCACACTCGATGCATCTGAGCATACATTTCCATTCGAATTCCAAATACCAAATCATTTGAATCTACCAAGTTCAATGCAAGTAAAGTTATCATCAATTGACGCTTAATGATACAAAAAAAAATTGATGTAATTTATATAGTTTGGTAAAAAGTGCTATATTCGGTATACAATCTCTGCTCTGTTACATAGACCCATGATACCAGAGTCACTTTGTCCCAAGACAGAGTATCACATTAGCATTTTGGAGCATATCGACATTCAGCAATCTCAATTCACTGTCCCTTATGAAAAGATTCAACACGTCATCATTACCAAGGATAAAAGATCAATCGTAAAGGCATTTATCCCTCGTATTGGTTTCACAAGAGGTAAATCCTTTTAGTACAAATACGAACTAGTTTATTTATATTTTGTAGGTGACATTATTCCACTTCAAGTTAATATTCATCATTTTACATCATTTCAACGTAAAAAGTGCATTAAAGTAGAATTGATAAGAACACTGGAAATTAGGACGATAAGGTAACAACTTGGACATTGTATATTTCCCTATGGCTCACACACATTGTTATAGACACTCTGTCACAAAGGAAACAGTGCTTAAATCAACAGACTATGATATCAATATTGATTTCGCATTACAACAACTATTAAACTGCCAAGTACTCGTACCAACATCAACACCACCTTCCATACGATACAAGGATAAATTACTAAGATTTCATTACAAGATAAAATTATCCATCTCATACACTGATAAAGTCAACTGTTCAATTGATTTACCTATTGTCATTGGTACTTGGCCACGCGCCTCAATACCTATCGATGATGAAGAAGAAGAAGAAAATGATGATCTTAGTAGTCTCGATATTGAATCACTAAGGACAATTGATGGTATAAGAAATTCTGTTATCAGTGACGTTGGAAGATCAAATTCAGTTAAATCCTATAATTTAATCTCTTCATGGAACTCGTGGGAAAACAGGACAGCCATCACAACCTTGTCCTCTCCTGCTTCTCTTTCACAACACTCTCTTACTTCTAATAACAACAGCATCAACTATAGCACGTATCATCATAATATTCATAATGACAACAACAACAACAACAACAACAACAATATCATCAACAACAACTATAGCATGTATAATAATAGTATCAATAATAGATATTCGATGCCAAGATTTGTAGAAGAAGTACCGACACATGTATTAACACCCATCATCACACCTCCGCCCTCATTATCTCATTCTCAGCAATCTGAACAGCCATATGGTTCGTCGTCATCCACTGATGACTCCGATGAAGAGGATGATCTATTATCCATCATTAAAAAGAAAAAGAAAAAGGAACAAAAGGAATTGAGAAAGAAGATGAATCAATTGCAAGTAAACTAGGCATGTTCATGTAATATAATCTGCAAGTAGTAATCATAGTAATAATAATCATAATAACAGTAATAATAATAATAAACTATAATGTATTATAACTTGGAGTTCTCTTTGCTGTTATTTACTTGTTCACAAAGATCTTTGATATCTAACAACACCTTATAAAGTGTCTTTATAAACTCTTCTGTGCTTACTGTCTCAGGTACACGTTTAGACTCAATACCAAACTTGACAAGAGTAGGTGCTGCCATATAGTTGATACCATATCCATCTCGATAAACAGCACCAAAACCAGTACCCATTAAACGAATACCTGCGTGAAGACCACTGGTACTCAGACGCCAGGTCTGGGATTCAGCAAAGATAGGGTCTTTAAAGATAGGATGCATCTCTGCTTGGACCAGTTCTCCCTTTTGATTACGCACTTGATGGTCTGCATTTAACAGTCGAAGGGCAAGCAAATGTCGATCACAACCATGACCGTCACTGGCAATCTGCGTATAAGTGCGATGGCTTGATGTTGCCTTGACGAGCAGCTTATACTTTTCTTGTACGCTCAGCTGTTTATTTTCGAATCCTTCCACAAAGGCTTTACTGTCCACACTGCAGGTACGGATCGTCTCGGTACGCCCTCTGAGGTACTTGCGTGTTGCCGCTGTTTCATATGTAGCCGTCACCTTGCCGTGCAAGCGATAATAGGTCAATTGAAGAACCATCTGATAGAATGCATCAGGAGGTACACGTCCGACCTTCTTGATCCAATTCGTGCCATATTCATTAAACACAAGTACACTCGAGTCACTAAGGGCTGCTGTTGCATCTGCACATATCTGTGCCTCACGCAGGTACTTGTTAATGAGATGATCTGTGGCAAAATCAAGGTGTTCAAATGAAATATCTGTTGTTGACTTTTGCAGCTTGTCCACCCAATCTGCCGTGATATGGCCAGTACAAGGTTCCTTGAGCATGTGATCGAAGATCCAACTGACAATAAGAGCGTCCACAGGGGAGTGCTCGCCCATAAATCCACATTTACCGTTGCTCTCGACAACAAGATTTATCGATTTGTCGTACCAGCGGTTATGTCCGTTACCCAATCCTTGGTGTCCGCAAAAGAGTGTCTTTGTCCATGAAGGACTGTCAGATCCATTGGCATGGTCGTCGAGAGACACGGTGAAAAGACTGGTCTCGATCTTGGTCAGTCTTTCGCGATTGCCTGCAAGTGTCAATAGATGATTACGCGCTACCGTCCAGTTGTCACGGTGCCAGGAGGTAAGCAAGGGAATAGCAGCTGCAGGTTTAGGATTGCTTTCGACATGAGATATTAATGCGAGGAGAGCACTAGGTTTGTCTGTGTAAGCCAATGTAGTTTTTAAATAAGGGAGACTTACTTTTCAATTTCATCTGTTGTTAACAAAACCCAAGTATCCTTCTGAACCTCCTTGTAGACGCTCAAGACATATACTTGGTCGCGTAAAATAACAGTGATATGTCTCACATGCTTAGGATCGGCTTGGACGAGTGTATCACAGTGATAGAGAGGCACACGAGTCACAGAAAAGATACGGCTGTACTGCCACATACACAAAGGTTGCTTTCCTTTACCTATCACTTCAGCAGGAATTTTCTCTTGATCAATCATTTCCTTATACTCTAAACCGCGTCGAATCATATGAGCTGCTCTTCTTACTTGAAATTGAGAAAATCGTCCCAGAGGTTGAACACCATTATTAGCTAATAATTCAGGAGGATGTTGAGCATCATCTTGACCCAAGATATACCAATTACTATTGACCATCAGGGGTTCTCTCCATTCCAAATAGGCTACGTGCAGAAATGAAGATTTATGAGTAATGATATCTATGTGTATATATGCTTTTTACCTTTTCTTAACCAAAAGTTATCTTCCAACCAATTATTAGGAGAAGCTCGATCAAGATCAATGAGTCGCTGTTGAAGTGATTTTGACAATTCACTCTTGAGAAAATCTTGTACGATCTGTCTCGTCTTTTCATGTTCTTCCTTTGTTTGTAAAGGAACGATTGTTTTCAAATAGAGAGCACATGTTTCTTCTAATGAAGGAACTGGTAACCGAGGAAGGGTATTCTGTAGACTAAAGGTTGGATGAAAATCAGTGGTCATTGTGTAGTAAAGAAAGGAAAAGAGACAAAAGTTGGCAAGGGAACCTAAAAAGGGGTTGAAAAGGCTATGTGTGTGTAAAAAAGTGTATCAAGGAATCACATGAATTTCGCATAATGCCATTTCCAAATTTAAAACTCCATACATGAATGTGGGGTAAAAAAGAGAGAATGGATTGATTGATCTTATTTCTTTATCAGATAACTTGTAACCATAGCAAAAACATTAAATATATTCTCTTAAATACGCTTTCTCAGTTAAACTACTTTTTTTATATCATATTTACAAACAAACCTCCTCTTTAATGCAGTCATATATAAACTGTCTTTCACGTGTTTATTAAATATTATGTATTGAATACAGACTGGTTGACTTGCACAATTTCTTTCAACTGCTTAATTACAGCATTTGCTATGCTTGATATTAATTTTTCTGCAACAGAATTTTTAACTTGAGGGTAATTTCGTTTCAAATACTTGATCCTGTGCTTATTTATGTCTGATTTACTGCAAAGATGTAGGTAAAGGTCATATAAAATAGTTGACAAAGACGATGCAAAGGTGCTTCAACTCATTCTTCCTAAACCTTATAGCAACTATCTATGGGAGCTTAAGCAGTCTATCTATCAATGTATATTCATTGTATTCGATCATGAATAGTTGCTAAATAAAAAATAAAATAAAAAAAAAGCCTGAATATATGATATCAGAGAGACATAACAGTGTACCAAAAGGGTAAACTGTAAATTCATTGGAAATAATCGATATTTGGGGTGTTCCTATTGGATGTAAATTATATTTCAATCTCTTCTTTATTATAATGACTACAATAGCAATGACAACATTTAAAGATAGAACAAACGAATTTCATTCTTTATGTGAAAGAAAGAGATTAAGAAATACAACAACAAATGCCTTGGAAAGAAGGGCTCTATTGTCTGCTTCTCCTGAGCCAAAACAGCCAAAGAAAACTCAACCACGCTCTGAATTTTCAATGATGGCAGCAGAAATCAGCAAACAGATTACCAATACAGCAGGAAAACTAGAGAAATTAACAAAATGTAATAAAAGGAATGAGAATAAAGAAAGAAAAGAACTAACATGTCTAAAATAACAGTGGCTAAAAGAAAGACATTGTTTGATGACAAACCAGTTGAAATCAATGTAAACAATATTATTCACTTGTAAACTCATTATTGAATATTCTTTTCATTAGGAATTAACGTTTATTATCAAACAAGATATTGCAAAATTAAACAAGCAAATTGCTATGCTTCAAGATTACACCAAACACCAAAAGCAGTCTTCGAAACAAGCAGCTGAGCATAGTTCAAACGTGGTTGTCGCTTTACAAAGCAAATTGGCAAATACTTCCATGAGTTTTAAAGATATTTTAGAGATAAGAACAGAGGTAAAAGATATACAAGATGAAAGAAAATAAGCTTATTTGTACAATAGAACATGAAGATGTCCAAAGATAAAAGGGATCAATTTTTATTTTCAACAGCGGAACAAGTATCTGAACATACATCTTCTACTTTTGGTAATGTTTTTTTTTTAAAAAAGTAACCAAGCTGACCATGTCTCTTTTATAGCCAATTCACCACTACTAAAATCACGTAAACGAGGTACACCACCTCCAGTTGTAGAAGAACAAGAGGAGTCAACTCTGTCACTTGGAATACCTATGATCAGTCAACAACAACAACAAGAACAACTTCGAGTGCTTGAACAGGATAGATATATCGATCATAGATCATCAGCAATTGAGAGTATTGAGAGTACTATAGCAGAGTTAGGAACTATATTTCAGCAGTTGGCTACGATGGTAGCAGAACAGAGAGAGACAGTACAGAGGTAAGAATAAAAGGGTTGATGTATGTTGATATTTACTTTCCATATGAATATAGAATTGATCAGAATACAGATGATATTGAGATGAATGTGATGGGAGCACAAAGAGAGTTATTAAAATACTATACAAGCATCAGTTCAAATAGATGGCTGCTCATAAAGATATTCGTTACAATCATATTGTTCTTTTTATTATTTACTTTTATTATGTAATATAGAAAATAAACAAATTGGTCACGTATATCCTCAAATAATAAA
The DNA here is from genome assembly GCA_025529335.1 of Rhizopus sp. PT2906. Classification (NCBI taxonomy): domain Eukaryota; kingdom Fungi; phylum Mucoromycota; class Mucoromycetes; order Mucorales; family Rhizopodaceae; genus Rhizopus; species Rhizopus sp. PT2906. Next base: position 16,270 of record JAMYHX010000170.1, read on the forward strand.
AGCAGAGCATTATAGGTGCAACCAGTAGTTGAAAGAAGTAAACGATGAGTACAGTCATTGTATCATCCATACCACACGCGAAACAATAAGAGCATCGTCTTATGGACTATTGCAGTGCACAACCGCCACGATCGTTTCGTCAAAACGCGTTACACGGATTCAAACAACTCGTAGACTTGGAAGGATTATACAATCTTTGTGGACGAGTGAGCAATATATTTCTAAACAAGAACCTGTTGCTTAGACAAAAGCGAGCAAGGGATTTGTTCATTGTGAAGTTCATTTTGAAGTTCAACCACTGGTCGATTTCAGGAGGCTACCCGGGAGGTTTCGACAAACTCTAGAATATCGGGTTAGAAAAGCCAACTGTACGTTTCAAAATACAACCTGAAGACATAGTAGAGCGTGTGATTCATTTTAAGCAAACAGACCAAATGATCTACTTCAAGAAGAAAAAGTTACAATTTGATGAGTTTGTGACCCGCACAAGGGCCCTCATGACCAACTGCCAATTTCAAGGTTTTGTTATTTGCACAGCCACATCTGCACGGCATTTGCGCAATATGTACGACACTGAAGTATAAGAAAAGAGAGCTCACTATTCATTTTATAATAAAACAGGATTATTGCATGAATTTATCATGGTCCAATGAGAATTGGGTATGACACGTCTAAATAACAAAAACCCAATTTCAACCTCCAAGTATACCGATCCTCGTGGTTCTCGTCTTCTTAACCTACTTTCGATTCACGGCTTCCAGATGCGACTCATGACAATCAGCTTACAAGGCTTAAACAAAATGATCAGAGACATCCAACTTATGCAAGCACCAAGGTCCGATAATAGTATGAGCGATATTCACTTGGATTGCCAGTGTATAAGCTTTATTACGGAATATTATTCGTGTTCCCAATAGGCACTCCGTAATCGAAAGTCTGGAGATTAAACGTTGTCAGCATGATCTAATGTTTTCAATGTGATTATTTATCAATGCTATACTAGTAGTCACTATAGCTATTAGCACACTATATATTATTCTTATCAGATGCGATGGAAAAATATAAAGTAGACTGTATGCTTTACTGTAAGATTATACTCGAGTTCTTATAATGATTTATATCAAGCATGTCAATGACCGAATCCACCAAGCTGCACGCAATCTCATTGCCCAAACGCCATCAACTAAGACTATTGGCCATGTGCGATTCAACAGCCATGAGTGGCTATTATACTATTTTTCAAAGAAAGCCGCATTTTCGAAACTACAGAAAGAAGCAAAAGGCACTTAATGAACTGCGCAGGCATCTGTTCTCTGGTAGCCATAAGCACAGACCAGAAGATTGCTTCGAAAACCATCAATGTAATTCTGAGAAGTAGAAGCCATTGTTGCCGAGTAACAGCCAAGATGAAAGGACAAGGCCAGTGGTGGTAGCATTTGGTGCTCGTTTCGGGGCCCTTCGTGGTAATGTGTCTGCCCCCAGCAGACTGCTTAGGACCATTTTCCTTCATTACATCAAGCAACCAAAGCCAACACTCTAAAGACGCGATTTACATGGCCTCAAAGTATGTGGTGATGGTAGATGAATATCTAACAAGCCAGATTTGTTCTTGCTGCCTAACTCGAACAACTATCCGCCAGCTAGATACCTATGGACTCAAAATCCAATCAGCACTCAACTGCCAAACATGTAATACTCGGTGGAATTGCGATCATATGGCAAGTATCAACATCCGCAGCATCTTCATACGGCAAACAATGGGCCTGAAATATCTCGGCCAAGGCAAACTCATTTATTTCATTTTTACACCATTTTATTTTCATTGTTATCAGCTATTTTTGTCTTGAACATAGACAATGCACGTCATATTAAAGAAAATCTATGATCTCTATAATAAGAGGCACATCCCAATGCCTACTATGTTCTATTTTTGACTTCAATGTTCGAATAAAGCGCACTTCAAAGTCAATTCAAGAGTCACGTTTGAATGCGCAATCAACCTGGGCTTGAATTAGTAAGCTTTCTTATGACCAATCAAACGATATATTAATAATAACCCATCAACAAATAAATACCACAAAACTTTTTTTTTATAAATTCTTTTTTCTTATACAAAATAAAATACAAAAGATGGTCGAACTTAAAGAACCTGCTAACCTTAATGAATTCAGGGAATTACTCAACACAAACAGCAAAGTCATTGTTGACTTCACTGCCACTTGGTGTGGTCCTTGTAGAATGGTCAAACCTATCATCCACAAGCTTGCTGAACAACACACAGAAATCCTCTTCCTTGTTGTTGATGTAGATGAACGCGCTGTAAGTATAAGTAAAACAAAAGACTCGGTGATTATTAACACGCCACTTTAGGATATTGCTTCTGAATATGGTATTCGTGCCATGCCTACAGTTATGTTCTTCAAGAATGGTGAAAAGGTTGATGAAATAGTCGGTGCCGGCTCTGCTGCTAAATATGAAGAGAAGATCAGCCAAGTTTTGTAAAAATAACGTGTGTAATATTAAAATAAAAGAATAAGCGCGTTATATTTTAAAAATGTACATGTTCTATCCAATCTGTCCATATCGGAAGCATCATCAAAAGATGCATGGTACAATCCAAATAGAGGTGTACAAGTGGCACTTTATTTATGTAATAAATCAACTGTGAAGCTAGTAATAATATTACTTGATTGAGACATATGCTTTCAACTAAATACAATAAATGTATCTGATTCCAGTATCCTCTCTTTCTTCATTTACACAAAATGGGTACTATTCACATCGCTTCTTACTATGTCATCGTCTTATTAACTATAATCATCGACTACTGTCTGTCAATGTATTTGACTCTTGGTTCACTTTTCAATTTGTTGGCAATAAGTAAACAGTTAAGCTAGGTTCAAGCTTAAACATATGGATAATTTGCGCTTTTTTTGTACATAAACTAACCGCGTTCGAGAGAAACGATATCCGGGGGACATTGTTATGATGATCGTTTCGAAGTGATAGATCGCTTCAAGATCATAAGCTTGACCATCTAATCCATTTTTATTACACCAATACAATATAAGCTATCAAACATGATTGCATGTCTTATTTGTTCTTTTTCTTGTCGACTGATTCAAAAAGCATTCATCTTATATAGCTAAGCCTTTTGTAATCCTTTTCTGAAAGATTATATCCATACGGCTAGTGGCTACTGATGGTTGAATCTTGCTCGTATCGCTGCCCTGGGCTGTTGCATCCAGTGGCGTGATTGACAATATATGTTTGACTTTGTCTTCTTTTGCCATTTCTGATTAAATACATCCAATGTTTGGGCTTCTGGATCTGGGATAGACGCCAATAAATACATATTCCTGAGTTAGAAATCTCTCTCTGATACCAATTATGGCGTAGTGTATCGAATTCTGCAGTCTCTGGGAACTGGACGAAGACTCCAAAATGTCTTGTATTTCATGTTTGTTTTTGATACGAATGCATCTATTCGTAATGCTCATAAAATCTGTTGCAAGTGTTGAAATATTGAACGACAGAGTATTGCGTATGTCTACATCTTGTGTTCGTTACAAATTCTTGTACCTTGGTCGTCAAATATTGGAGTAAAATCAATGCAACAATTGTCTCCCATTTACATGCTTGATGGCGGTAATGTTGTAGCTGAAATTTGAATTATCGTATCTTGGCACTTTTCTTCATGGAAGGCGAAATACATCGCCTTAAGTTCTTGGATTTTTGTTGAATATATGTGTTCAGCTGATATCCAAAATCCAAAATCTCTATTATAGGCCATGCTACTTCCCCATCTCATATCTGAAGCGTCCTCGTACATGTTGATCTTTGGCTTTGATATCGTTAGTTGCCGAATTGGAAGATAGTTTTCATTGTTACGTAATTTCTCTGCCGCTTCAGTTTGTCTAACCGGAGTAGGACAAGAGGCATACGCTCTCTCAGCTGTGGTGGTGGATCATCAACGTCTTTGATAAACCACATTAGATAAGTCATAATGTCACCACTACACTCCACTGTGGATACTACATGCCTTTCATTGTAATCCTCTTTTTTACTTTATGGCGGCTACTACCTTGCACGCAAAAGCGCGTCCCATCAGATCAGATAATGTCTCTACATTGACCTTTGGTCCAATTGACATGTTACTTCGCCCCCACAAAACCTACTTTTGCGGAATTTTGCCATCAAGGTAGACTAATGGTCTGTTCTGTACGATCTAAAGTCAAACCGAACGTTATTGGCGCCAAGAGTTCATGTACAGACAAAGGCATTCATCTTTGCTAGCTCTAAATTTATCTCTCTGAATCCCCTCTTCAAATGCCTTTCATGAATCTTTAATCGTCTCTCTATTTGCTGGTGAGGCAAAGGAGCTTTCATATTGTTTTAGTATTTCAAACAGTAGACTTGGTTAGGCCGACAAGGTCTGTAATCTTTCTAATTATGTGGCGCGCTTTACTTTCTTTTATCTCATATTAGAGCACAACTAAAGGTTACGAGTGATGAACAGATATTTGAGTCACTTTAACTTTATGAGCTCACGTTTGAGTTTTCAACATTATTTTTTCCTCTTTATATGCTCTTTCCAGAAATTAAGTTTGGCAAAACTGCATAAAGAAAAATAAAAGCGCAACTAGGAAAATCTGTACCGCGTTAGATCCAACAGGTATAAATGGGACAAGTCAAGCAACTATCTGCTTTTTTCTTTACACAAAAATAAAACATGAAAGATGGACAGCCTCAGAGAACCGACTAGCATGGATTAATTCGACAGATTAACCCTAAACAACGACAAAGCCGTCGTTTACTTTATTGACCCTTCGGATCAAGGCTTGCAAACTACAATATCCTGTCATAGACAAGCCTGCTGGATAATTCACAGACATTCTCTTCGTTAAAGTTGATATCAATGAACACGCTGTAAGTATAAGCGAAATAAAAGATTTGGTGATTGCTAACAAGACACCTTAGGGCATTGCTACTGAGTTTAATGAATTTAGAAAGCCTACATTCATATACCTCAAAAAAGGTGCACACGCTCATGAAACTGTCGGTCCCCTTAGTTTTCCTTCTTGTGAAAATGACATTAAATGGACATTCCATGTACAAATTGTATAATATTAAGTAAAAGAGTAAAGGCTTCATCATTTAAATAACAACAGCTAACTTTGAAGAGAAATAGATCGCTTAAGGTGACTTTATACTCTATACAGTCTTTGTAAAAGACATGTCATCTTGATTTAATATGGCTTATATTACTTGAGTTTTGGTTAACGCGAAAAATACTTACTAGAGATTTGAACATGTTATAAATGACGAAAAAAGGCCTAAATAATAACTCTTATTTATAGGGAGCAAAAGAGTAAAGCAAGTATTATATTGACTCTATAAATCTTCTTTAAACAAGCTATTGTTGAAGAGAAAAGAAAAAGGTTGTTCAAAAAATCTGAATGATTTATACGAAATCCGCTTGCATTCTTGTTTGATCAGAAAGCTTTAAAAAAGTTCTCCAAATCCAAAGCTGTCTGTATGTGAATTAAATATTCATTCGCTATTAAGTGTTGTTGTAAACTATGAATAATGTCATTTGTTGATATTTAATTAAAAGTGAAGGGGAGGGGACAGTGTTACATTAATTCATATACTAAGGTGATCGGTTCATTGGATAATTTCCTCTGCACTACGCTCAATGTGTTTATAGCACACACAGTACATAATTGGATGCGGATTACAAACGGATATTGATGGTCTAGATATGCTCTCTGACAGCTCTTAAAAGTGAAGTATATTAAGGCGTTTCTCTACGAAAGCTTTTATCCATAATGTTCTGTATCATTGATATATTTACTCTACATTATTCCTTCAAGCGTGCTTAATAAAAAAGGATCACCTGTGAATGGTCTCAGCTTACAGCTCGGTAGATTGACTCAGGGTCCTCAAGCTTATTTAAGCTAAAAGCCTGTGTGTTCTATCACAATAACCAATTTATACCATCAGATTATTGCTTCCTTCTTTTTCGTTACAGGGATAAAGACGCCAAAGCTTTAGATCATAGTATTTTTGCATAAATGGTTTAAGCATAACTTCTTATTTAATGGTTTAATTGAGCACATTAGTATTAACTAAAACAAGCGATATGTACATGTTTTTTATTTTTAACGTCTTTCATCCCTCCAGGATCACGATAATCCAAGTCGGAACAATTCTGAATATTGTCAACTATTATAGTGACCCAAGCAGATTGTGTAAGTGATGACTAACACATGCGCTTTTGGCTGTAAATGGCACTATTCAAGCTGTTTAAATGATGGAGAGGGGAGGAGCGTTGTGTAGTCTAAGTTGGAGACTTTTGTTAACAGGAAGGCTAAATATATTATCCTCCGCTTGATCTGATATCAAAAATGGTTGGCTGAATCTCTTTTTATGGACGGACTGATGAATGTTTCCTTTTTTGTATATTGCCTTACGTTATATGAAATAAATTTAGCTTTACTTTTTCGCTGCATTATGGATTCATAGTCTCTTGAATATTCTTCAATTAATAATCTATGCGGAGTTTATGTTTTTAAAATGAATAAAAGATCGCGTTTTGCATTGTTTGCAGTGTTGACAATTTATCCTCCACCATGGTCTCAAACACTAAAATCATTTTCGCTCAAGTCCCAACCGGCTATCCCGAGCCTGGTGTACACATGAAGGTTGAGAAATCAGAGATCGACCTTAATGCTGATATCCCTCAAGGAAGCGTCCTCCTCAAGGTTTTGTGTTTATCTGTAGATCCATACATGCGTGGACGTATGCGTGATGCACATAAAAAGTCTTATTCTCCTGCCTTTCCTTTGGGTCAACCTATGAATGGACATGCCATGTCCCAAGTTGTCAAGTCAAACAATGAAAAGTTCAAAGTAGGCGATCTCGTCTACGGCATGACTCCCTTTGTAGAATATGCCTTGATCCCAGAACAATTTACCTCTCATTTGGAAGTCAGAAACGATGCTAAAGACTCTGGCATCCCTCTTACAAACTTCATTGGTATTCTTGGTATGCCCGGTATGACCGCTTATGTTGGGTAAGTACCCATGCTGCGTCAAAATGATGTAATTAACGTATAATAGTCTCATCAAGTTTGGTAAACCAAAGAAGGGTGAAACTCTCTACGTTTCTGCAGCCTCAGGTGCTGTTGGCCAATTGGTTGGACAGATCGGCAAGATCCTTGGTTTATATGTCGTAGGCTCCGCTGGTTCCGACGAGAAGGTTGCTTATTTGAAAGAACTTGGTTTTGATGCTGCATTCAACTACAAGACAAAGGATATCAGTGAAGCATTGAAGGAAACATGTCCTAATGGTATAGATATCTATTTCGAAAATGTTGGTGGCAAGATGCTTGAAGCCGTCATTGATCACGCCAACACATTCGCCAGAATCGTCTGTTGTGGTATGATCTCCCAATACAACCGCGAAAACCCCGAGCCCATCCATAACCTCATGCAAGTCGTCGCCAAGAGTTTGGAAATCGTTGGTTTCATTGTAAGCAACTATCCTGAGATGGAAGGTCAGTTCAGAAAGGATGTCACTGAATGGCTCAAGAGCGGTCAAATCAAATACCGTGAAACTATTGCTGAAGGCATTGAAAAGACCCCTGAAGCTCTAGTTGATGTATTAAAGGGAAATAACTTTGGCAAGCAAGTCGTCAAGGTTGCTGATTTATAAAAAAATACTCAAATAACATTATTGTAAAATAAAATGATACTTTTGTAATTTAACTTGACTGGTACTGTATTTTTATTAATTATTGATGAATAAAACGACATCATGTCAAAAGAGAGAGATAATAAGTATATGTAGAAAAAGAGAGAAAAAGTATGTTAGCATTAGAGCACATATCCTAATATTAGTCTTACTTACCACCAAGGTGCATTCTGGGGAGGGTAGCAATAACTACCCAGGGTAGTTTAAACAAAAAAAAAAAGGAACGGAGGAATATGCATTGCCAGATATGACTACATGTTCTTCTAATTTCATGGAAAGACCGAATAAAGAATTTAAACTTTTACAAACAGACTAATATTAAGTCAATTTCAACTCCAAGACAGAGCCCACCTGTTAATATTACGAAAATATTCTTGGCGACGACGAATTTACATTTCATANTTTACATTTCATGCAACATGAATTTTGTTCTCACCATGGGTGTATTCATTTTCGATCACAGGCGAATTTACTTTCCGAAAAGAGTGTATAACTACAACTTACCAAAGACTGCTAACAAAATGAAGTTCATCGCTCGTTTGACATGTAATCTTTTCCTGGCTTACGTTTTGATAGCGTTCATAATATTTTTCACAGCGTGGGTTCATTTACTTTTGTAAAGGTTTATCATCACGACTGTAAATATGGAATTTGATTTGCCAGCTACTACGTTTGCCCTATGTTACTTGATCTGTTCTAAGAAATAAAACAAAATGAAGCTATACATTGCTTATCCTGTTGATGAAATTATTTGTGAGCATTGCGTTTCATATTTATATCAAAAGAAGACTCGTCAAAAAGTTCATGTCAATCGTATCGCTCATCAATCTTTGCTGAACTGTTTCATTCAATAGAATGAAAATATGCTTTTTTAAACGAAAAGTTGCACTTTTTTCTCATAAAATTATAAATAGTGCTGCGCGAAACTTTTAGAACAGTGAATCTATTCAGGAAAAAGGCCAGTCGTTTCAACAACAGTAGCATCAATAAAGTTAATAACAATTGCTTTATGCTCTTCGGCCAAGAGGAGCTCTTGATCTGGTTTTTTTTTTAAAAAAAAAAGTTTCAAAAGTGTCGTCATATTATACTGCTTTAACTATCTCTGCAGCCGACGCACTTGCGTATGTTTCGATTTTCAGTTCATAAAGCGTTGCCTTATTGTGGGCGGTGTAGCGCACGCAATTTCGTCTTACGTTTGCAGACGTTTTTATCTTCTTTCTATTGGCACTGAGTAAGTCAGAGAACATTCACTGAATAAACTTGCTCTGCTTAATGATGCAGTCCATGAGCTCAGGACGATCATTCTTATCAACGGTATTGCCGTGTACATCTTTATATACAAACGTCGCACTCATTTAAAATTCTAAAGCAGTGAAAGCAAAATACTTAATCATTGATGGATAATGTGGCAAACAATGAACGTTCTTCGCCTTTTACTATGATTGAATTTAGTGTCATTCATGGTTTAAGTGAAGTCATTGAGTTTATTTTGTCAACAAAGGAACAATTTAACTTGTATTTCTTTAACAAAAGGTTATTGATATACAAACTTTTTACTATTTCCTTGCCTTTACTTATGACTCATGTTCTTCTTTTAAGTCAGAGATCTCTTTAAAAAGAAGCTTTTCTTTATATACCGTTTACAGATAGTCAAAGAGAAGCTAAACTGAGTATGCGTCATATAACGCTTCTCTCTTTCTCTCTCTCTCTCTCTCTCTCTCTCTCTCTCTCTCTCTCTCTCTCTCAAAACTGCCTGGTAAGGTCTTTTATAGTGAATATAATATTTCGACGACAGCTAGAATCCTTAATACATAATGATTGAATGATATCTTTGCTACCATTAACAATACTATTATGGTGATTATGCATGGCAAATGCAATGTATAAAAAAAGGCAAAGGGGTGTTTATTACTATTGTATGTAATTCAATAAAGCAATCAAGCTGCAAAGTGAATACATTTTTTTTACGATTATTCACATGCACACATTCAACATACATACATATACGGCCTGAATGAGTACTTTCTCTCTTTCTCTCTTCTTTTTTTTCCCCTTTTTTCTCTTGCTTCCCTTTACCTCTTTTTTTTTTCTTTATAATGTATAAATTGTGTTAAATATAAAATATACATGTATATTTTTGTGTGTTTTTATGTGTGCGTGTGTTTGTTGTTGTTGTTGTGCAGATATTATTGTTCTCCAGGTCTTTTGGCATTACAAGCAACAATTTTCACTTTATCAGCAGAGACAAGCTCTTGATCAAATTTAAAATTTGGATTTTCAACAATAAATGTCCATACTTCGTCACAGAAGCGATATGTATGCAAATGTCCCTATATAAAAATAAGTTGTATTAACATAAATAGAACCAAGTTATATTTGACACTACTTTAAGAGTTGCTTTATTTTTAACAATTTGTGAAAGTGCTTCTGAAATACTCCTGTCAAACGTAACCAATACACGCATGGCAAGCTGAGGAGTGATATGTCCACTTTGAATCAATTCATCCAGTGAATCTGTTAATGCCATGCCAATACTATGTAAAATAGATACATAATTAATCAGCCATTCTTCTTATTAGCACAAGTCACTTTTTACCTTGATCGACGGTATAATTCATAAAAGGGAGCACTGGACATGTTCAAATAATAAATAAAAAAATAAAAAATAAAAAATAAAAAAGAAAAACGTAATTCAATAACAAAAAATAGCACCTTCTCCCTCGTATTTATAGGGATGGCTTGGCACTGAATATTATCCAATCAAATCATGCATATAATCGGAACTTGAAGAGTGTATGTTTTGGCAGAATGTGAATCATGAATAAAATATTTCTGTATTGAATGAAAATAATAACAATAATGAATATTCCTTATATGCACATCATGTGTCGTCCTATTGACATCGCATTGACTTTTCTCTCTTTTGTAAAGAGAGATATACATTTCACTTGCAACGGGAATTCAAAGCCGAATTTCCATTTTTATAGAGAGAACGAGGTTATTTCTTTTATTTTCTTTACTTGCTTAGCATTTTTATATCAGAAGGGAGACAAAAATAAAAATAAAAGGGAGGGAAAAAAAATCATTTGTGTTTTCTTCTTTTTCCTTATTATTCAATATGTCCTCGACAAGAACAGTTCGACTTACAGTCATTGCAGCAGATGGGTTAATAAAAAAGGACTTGTTTTTTAAACTACCTGATCCTTTTGGTACATATTCTCATGTTGTGGTTTTTCTTTATTTATATTCTCTTTAATTAGCTGTTGTCACAGTAGATGGAGAACAGACACATACAACAACTGTAATGAAAAAGACACTGAATCCATATTGGAATGAAAGTTTCGACTTGTAATTATATTATTTAAAAAAAGAAAAGGATCTAATGTTTTTTCAATAGAAAAGTATCTAATGAGAGCGTGATCGCAGTCCAAGTATTTGACCAAAAGAAATTCAAAAGAAAGGACCAAGGCTTCTTGGGTGTTATCAACGTTCAGGTATCAAGTGTCTTTGACCTCGACGTAGGAGGCGATGGTAAGTTTAAAAAAGTAAATGCGCACATCCGCAAGTTTAAACCCAGTTAAATAACAGAAATGCTGACACTCGAGCTCAAGAAATCAAATACAAATGAAGCTGTGCATGGAAAATTGATTCTAAATCTATCAATAAATGTCAATGCACCCATCAGAAACGGTACGGATACCCTTGCACCCTCATCCTCAAATACCACAGCTGAAAACAATAATCAAAGCACCAATATTAGTAGTAGTAACAGCAGTACTACGAACGACAGTACCAATCATCGTATATCAGTCAATAGTGAGTCTAATGAAGACTTACCTCCCGGTTGGGAGCGTCGAGTAGATCATTTAGGTAGACCATATTATGTGGATCATAACACACGAACGACAACCTGGAAGCGTCCATCATCCCGTACTGCGCAAGAACAAGAAAATCAAACAGAGTTACAGAGACGTCATCATAATGCTCGTGGATTACCTGAACAACAACAACAACAACAACAACAACAGATAAACGTACCAAACAACAACATGACAACGGCTGGATCAGGACCACTGCCACCAGGTTGGGAAATGCGTACGAGTGCAGAAGGAAGACCATACTTTGTTGATCATAATACACGTACGACGACTTGGGTTGATCCAAGACGACAGCAGTATATTAGCACCATTGGCCCTGGATCTAATCTGCAGGTGCAAGTACAACCTGTATCTCAACTAGGACCCTTACCATCTGGCTGGGAAATGCGTCTGACGAGCACAGGCCGTGTGTACTTTGTGGATCACAACACCAAGACGACCACGTGGGATGATCCCCGTTTACCCAGCAGTCTAGATCAAAACGTACCTCAGTACAAGCGAGATTTCCGTCGAAAGCTAATCTACTTCCGTTCACAACCTGCATTGCGTCCAGTCCCCGGTCAGTGTCATATCAAGATTCGCAGAGATCATATATTCGAAGATGCTTATGCCGAAATCATGCGACAGGCTCCTGCTGACCTCAAAAAACGATTGATGATCAAGTTTGACGGAGAAGACGGTCTAGACTATGGTGGTCTCTCTCGTGAATTCTTCTTTTTACTCTCACACGAAATGTTCAATCCTTTCTATTGTCTGTTTGAGTACTCGGCCCATGACAACTACACACTGCAGATCAACCCTCATTCGGGCATTAATCCTGAACATCTAAATTACTTTAGATTCATTGGTCGCGTTGTCGGTCTTGCCATCTTCCACCGTCGATTCTTGGACGCCTTCTTTATCGTTTCATTTTACAAGATGATCTTGAACAAGAAGATTCTTGTTGCAGATATGGAAAGTGTCGATGCCGAGTTCTTCCGGTCCTTGACTTGGATCCTCGAGAACGATATTACGGATGTACTCGATTTGACCTTTTCGACAGACGATGATCGATTTGGTGAGGTCGTCACTGTCGATCTGATACCAAACGGACAAAACATTGAAGTCACTGAAGAAAACAAGAAAGAATACGTCAATTTGATCACCGAATGGCGTATCCACAAGCGTGTTGAAGAACAGTTCAAGGCATTCAAGGAAGGATTTAACCAGCTGATTCCTCAAGAACTCATCAACGTCTTTGACGAACGTGAACTCGAACTACTGATCGGTGGTATTGCCGAGATCGATGTGGATGATTGGAAGAAACATACGGATTACAGAGGATATACCGAGCAGGACGATGTCATTCAGTGGTTCTGGAAGTGTATTCGTAGCTGGGATAGTGAGAAGAAGGCAAGATTGCTTCAGTTCACGACAGGCACATCACGTATACCTGTGAATGGCTTCAAGGACCTTCAGGGCAGTGATGGACCAAGAAGATTTACGATTGAAAAGTCGGGAGAGATTACACAGTTACCCAAAGCACACACATGGTGAGTTAAGATAGTTTATTAAACATTATTAACATGTACACATGATAGCTTTAATCGTATTGACATGCCACCTTATAAATCTTATGAAACACTCGTTGCGAAATTAACAATGGCAGTAGAAGAAACCGTTGGTTTTGGTCAAGAATAAAAACTGAAAAAGTATTTATATACATTCTATGAAAGACCATAATCCCAGACATGAATATCACCTTGATCATCCGCACTGACCACTTTTGTATCACTTAAGCCGACTGCTGTTACCGGACAGGCACCACTTGTCTTGAGAGAATACATGGGTAAGCCGTTCTGGCTGTCCCATAACTTGAGTGAACCGTCATCAGATCCTGAGACGAGTCTGAGCTTATCAAAGGCAAGAGTGCCAATGCCTTGGACATGACCAAAGAGAGTTTGTAAACATTGACCTGTCTGGATTGACCAGACCTTGATTGTATGATCTTTTGAACCAGAGATGATCACAGCATCGTTTTCCTTTGAGAAGCTGTGTCCAGGCATACCAGGTATAGCAGTCATGATAGGACCGACATGGCCGTGAAAGGTGCGAATACAGACACGCTTATTGAGATACCAGAGACGAATGGTGCAGTCATCGGAAGCAGAGACTAGGAAATGCTGTTGATGGATTTGAACGTGATTGACAGCTTGAGTATGACCTGTCAGGGTAAAGCATTCACCTGTTTGAAAGTTCCAGACCTTGATCGTGGCATCAGCCGAACCACTAGCCAAGAGTCGACAGTTGAAATGGAGATGATTGACACCATCGGTGTGCCCTTCGAGTGTACGGATGCATTGGCCCGTGTTGTAGTTCCATATCCTCAGTGTGTGGTCAGAAGAACCTGTAACAAGTTTGGTATCATCAAATTGAAGAGTGCGAATCGGTCGAGAGTGTCCCTTGAGTTGTCGAAGGACTTGTCCGGTTTCCAAGTTCCAGACGGTGACTGTCTTGTCTTGAGATCCAGTGATCAACGTATTGTTGGCTTCGGACAGTTGCAGACAGGTGATTGAGGCACTGTGGTGTCGTTTGAGGGTATAGTGTTTGGACATATTACGTCTCCAATGACGCTCGACTATCAGTCGTTCACTGTATACTTCCTTCCATGCTCGTTTCTTGGATACACATGTCGTCTCGTTTCGTTTGCGCTTGCGGGTCAATGGAAGCAAGGGAAGTCCCCAACCACATCTTGTACATTTCTTGTTTATATGTTGTTCGCAGAGTCTATGCCAGAGGGTATCATCGTCAGCTAATTGACGCCAGTGTCGACTGACTTGAGCTGCTGTGCAAAGGGATGAGGCGTCGAGGTATCTAAAGATCTGTATCGTGATCTCTCGAGGGAAGATATGAGTGAAGTCTGTGCTAAGGAGTGGTGTGACTGCGTTGGATAAATAAGACAATTGAGGTGTACAAGCAGAGGTGAGGATGCCCTTGAGGATCAGTAACCGAGAAGAAGGTGAAGCATGCTGAAATGTGTTCCATATTCTCGTGATCTCTGCTTGTTCATCGGCAGGTAGTGTGCTAAGCTCCTATAAACTCCTATTATGAGCAATTGTGTTATATTTGTATGAATCAAAAAAGTACCTCTTGTAAATAAAAGTCATTATGATTTCTTGATGAATTAAGTGCTGGGTTATGTCGATAGCAAAAGGTATTATGGCAATTCATAAAGAATAGAAGAGAGAGAGAGATGAAGGAGAGTAGACGAAGAGATGAAGATATTTATATCATAAAATGCAAATGGCGCAAAATCGACTGAAGCTTGTCAAAAAAGAAGAGATATGCGATTTGATTGGCTAATGATTATGCAATAGAATTAAAAAGTGCTTTTACTGGACTTTACATGTGGATTTGCGTTGACCAGAATAAAACATTTGTGCTGAGATTGAAATTATTTTGCGTGCTACACCAATAAATTTGCGTTTGATGACAGGCACTAGAAATTAAGTTGATCGATGTCAAGATAAGTATATCTTGCGTTTTCTAATCTAAACATGACAATACAAAGGAGGACGACCTTGTGCTCATTCCCAGCTGCTTTTACTAAAACAAGTCATATGCTTACAGTGAGCCGTATGAGTTTGTTTCATCGATAGATCAAATATGTGATCTAATGTATTCAAAGTTACTCACAAGCATAAAGCTATTCTCAATACAGCGGCCCAATTCAGGTCGCATAATGAGCCTTAACGCTCTTTATCACGTGTTTATGGCTTTTGATGACTACAGGGGGTAGACTTCCCTTGCTTTTACTGGCTCAATAGTCAAATTACTGCCGTTGATTTTCACAACTGATGCTCCATAATCAATATTCTTTTTGCTTCAACTTCCGAATGATCTCTCGCGCCTTTTTTTGATGACGGCATTCTAAGAACACCTTATCTGTTGGATTATGATAAAACGACGATTGTACTTCTTAAAAAAGAATGTGTTATTTGCGAAACTAGTTGTCCTATCTTCCAAAAATGAAGTTATCATATTGATTCGCTACATAATTAAGCCCAGAGGAAAATCTGAACAACCCAAAGGTGCTTTAGTTTTCAATAATAAAAGCATAAGGAATCTTCCTACTGTAACGGTTGTATATGCGTGCTCTTTGTGCCATAGATACTACGAGATCAGAAATGACTACAAAAAGTATGACAGGATATAGTTAATTGTTTGAACTAATTCCATAAACAGCGTAACCAGTGGATCTAATCCTGCTAGTGAAACTGACTGGATTGTTGACAGCGCTCATGTATTGCCCAAACATCACAAATACTGTGACGAACTTAAGAACAACAGTTTTTCCAACATATATCACTCTTCAGGGCATTCTCTGGTATATCAATTATACCACAAAATATAGATCAGATGAAACTATCAAATGAAGGATTTCCTGTATCTATAAAGCATTAAAGTTCAATGTTGACAACTTTTCAAGGAAAGTCTATTCATCGAAATCGAAAACAGTCGCTAATAGAAACTTGTAGAAATATATAAAGGATAAAATAAGCAATAACGAGAGCTAATTTGAGCTTTGCTTTGCTCAACGGCAACACGCCAGCGAAATATATATGCCAGACAATGCAGAATAAAGATATGTGACATGGACTTGTCAAAATTGTGAAAGAAAAAGTTGATAATTTGTGTCTGTAACAAAAGGCATTCTGACTAAATAAAGGAATATTGGTAACACAGCCAGAGTCTCATCTTACTCCCAAATAAACTGAAATAGCCGCACGAATTACCTTTAAAGTCAATTCATCATGAACTTAAATAATCTAATAAACTTGAATTTCATTTTCAATAAACAAATATAAACAAACACCACTTATTTTTATATTTTTTTTAAAAAAAAAGAGAGGAATGAAAGAGGGGTAAAGTAAGGGTGCCTCTAAGAGGAGATTATATTCTTTCATTTCATTTATTCTTTTTTTTTTTCCCTTTTTTCATGTAAAAAGAATGACATCCATTGAATATAAAAAGACGTTTGGAAATAGACAAAGATCTTCTTCATTTAATCATTCAGTAACAAATAAAAAGTATTCAACAAGAAGACCGAGTTATGATATCTTATCTACAAAGAAATCGATTCAATTTTTAAATATTGAACAGCCAACAGCTTATAGTGCCTCTTCTATTGATGAATCAAATTCAGATTTAGAAGAGGATGAGGATGATGATACACAAAATATAACAGATTATTATTTGTATAGAGACGAAGAGGAAGGTAAGCTCATGATTCATAAAACAAGAAAGACATTAACAAAGAACAGTAGAGCATAAAAAGAAGAAAAATCATCATAGCAGTCATCATAACAACACTCATAGAAGCAATAATAAAAGTCATCACAGCAACATAAACAGCAACAGTAGTCATAGCAACAACAACAACAACAACAACAACAACAACAACAACAATAGTAATAATAACAGTAGTAGTAATAATAGTACTGGTGATAAATCAACCAAACTATATGATGATGGATCATGCCATACTTATCCTCCAAAACCAAACAAGGAGAATGGCAAGAGGTACGAACATTCATATATAACATATCATTCATCATTGTCTTAATTAGTATCTTAGAGATAAATATGGTTTCCTAAAAAGTTCGCAATGGATCACAGAAGAAGAATATGATGAGTTTGAAAACTATTATGCACCCATCATGAAACGAAGATTAGCCAAATGGAAGCAACTATTACAAGAGCACCATCAACAGTGGCCACCCAGAAGCAATAAACGTAAGTCATCTCTATCTTTCATACTGTTCTGACTCCTTAAATTACGCAGTCAAACGATACATACGAAAGGGTATTCCATCCGAGTTAAGAGGACAGGTAAAACAATAAATTATTGGATGAAACGTTGTGATTAAGACATCGTAGGCTTGGTTGCATTACAGTGGTGCAAAGGCAAAGATGGAAGCCAACAAGGGACTCTACAACGAACTACTGCAAATGGCTGATCAATTAGGCTCCAAAAACGAAAACTTGGAAATTATCGAACGTGATCTACATCGAACGTTTCCAGAAAATGATCAGTTCAAGAGTATGGCTGATTCGACTCCACCGATGATAGAAGCCTTAAAAAGGGTCCTGGTTGCCTTTTCAATCTATGCTCCATCCATCGGTTACTGTCAATCACTCAATTACATTGCTGGCATTTTGTTATTACTCATGACTGAAGAAGAAGCATTTTGGACATTTGTGACGCTCATCACAGA
Source organism: Rhizopus sp. PT2906 (assembly GCA_025529335.1). Classification (NCBI taxonomy): domain Eukaryota; kingdom Fungi; phylum Mucoromycota; class Mucoromycetes; order Mucorales; family Rhizopodaceae; genus Rhizopus; species Rhizopus sp. PT2906. Next base: position 34,163 of record JAMYHX010000170.1, read on the forward strand.
CATTTTACCCCCTAATATATACGACGTGACCATGGAAGGTGCTAATATCGACCAAAACGTGTTGATGCACCTAATCTCCGAAAGATACCCACTCTTGTGGAACAAGATGTCTCCTAATCAGTCCTTTTGGGAATGTGAGGCACAGCTTGAAGGTGGTATGCCAACTTGTTCATTGGTTACCAGCCATTGGTTCCTGACCTTGTTTATCAACATTTTGCCTATTGAATCTGTGCTGCGCGTGTGGGATTGTCTGTTTTAGTAAGCATTTGGTAAAAGTTGTGTATACAATACTGACAATCATGTCTATAGTGATGGTCAAAAGGTTCTCTTTCGTGTTGCCTTGGGTATATTCAAATTGAATGAAAATGCAATTCTTGCAGTCAATGATCCGCTAGAAGTATTTCAAGTAATTCAGGTAAAATCAAGAGTGTACTTGTTTATGTGATATTCAAATATTATGGTATATTAGAATATGCCAAAGCGAATGATCGATTGCCATCGACTGATTGACAGTACCTATCAGCAATATGCTGCGACAACAAGACTTAATGATCAAGAGATAGCAGATCGAAGAGAACTGTTTAAGAAGCGTAGAGATGAACGACGTCGAAACATACCTGTTCAGCATGGAAGTAGTCGAAAATTACTAAAACGAAGTACTGTGCGTGGAGCTCTTATTCACCGTGCAAAAGAAGCTCGATGGTATGTCGAAAGAGCTAAAAGTGTTCAGAAAAATAAAACTTGAGAGAGCTGCGGTCATTTTGAAACTGCGCAAAAAAATTCCATGGCCTTCCACCATGACTACGGCACTTTTGATTTGTGTATAAAAAGTCCAGCTTTGCTGTGTTTTTGGTTCTTTTTTTTTTCTTTTTCCATTTTTTCACTTTTTCTGTGTAAATAATATTCATATTATGTCTGGTAAAGTATTCTTCTTATGTACTAGGATCGTTTATTAACGTATAAGCAAAGATTGGGATTCAGTTACTGTCATTCGTAAGCGCAACCCTGACAAGGCCAAGGTTGTTCGTTCAGATTCTGAAATTAACGCAGCCAGAAGAGTAAGTGATATAATTTATTACCAAGGGGGGTGACAAAGGATTAATGATGGAATCATAGGCCGGTGTTGCTATTATCACAGACAAGAAGTCTACTGTGACCAACTCAAGCCATGCAAACACCGATCATCGTCGTATTGCCAAGATTGATCGTGAAAACGATGTTCCTCCTCCTCCCAAAGTTGATTTGTCTGTCGGTAAGGCTATCCAAAAGGGTCGTCAAGCAAAGAACATGACACAAAAGGACTTGGCTCAATTGATCAATGAAAAGCCTCAAGTTGTGAACGAATATGAAGCTGGTAAGGCCATTCCTAACCAAAACATTTTGGGTAAAATGGAACGTGCCCTCGGTATCAAGTTGAGAGGAAAGAATATTGGTGAACCTTTGACATTTGGCAAGAAAAAGTAGAGATATAATTTGTATTTACAACCCACATAAACAACCATTATATACATACACACACGCACATACACACACAATTTTGTATACACTAAAAAAATATTTATAAAAAATGATACTTGTTCTACGCTGGTAAACTTTTACATTGTATACATTACTGAGTTTAAAGTGAATAGAGACATATTGATGAATAAAAATTGCATCATTCATCAACATACACATAGCGAAAGGAAGGGAGAGCTAAGAGGAGGAAAAGATTACATAAGGAGAGAGCTGTTTATATGAAATAGGGCTCTATAAATGACGCGTCCTATGTTTAAGTGAAAATAAAAAAAAAAAGTCGCTCTATATCAAATTATTTTAATACAAAACTTGTGTATTATCGTCATTCCTGATGTTGATTTCTTAAAAGTTTGCTTATGGCAATGGAAAAGCATCGAGACTTGTCAAAACAAGTGCGTGTTTGTACAACATTTATGATTGAAGGTTTTCAATTTAAATTAAGGTTCATATTGTAAAGTTAAACCTTCAGTCGCTATTCTAGCGTCTACACTTATCATTGTTGTTGTCGTTGATTTATTTTTATATGATGTGACAGAGTTATTACAATGGTTATATCACCAAACGCGCCAAGAGCCCTGAATTGCTCTCTTGTTGTCAATCGACGATCTCTGTGGATTCAATTTTATGACTCTCAGCGATGAAAGCGAGACATAAGAGACATATACCATTTTGGGTGATTATCAATGCTTTGTCCTCACCATTCATTTTCTTTTCTCTTACAAAAAAATGCACCATACAATATCTAGCAATTAAATATACCCTTTGAGGATGAGGGCCGTCATCCAACATAGTCTCTCTCTTTCTCAGTCATCAGATTTACAAACTTTTTGGACAACAATCTGTATAATTTTGTTTAAAACACTAAATGGAGGAATACTGACTGGACAGTGTTTCCTTGAATGGTTGCCTCGTTGTCATTAATAAACACCGTACCTTACGCACATGTCTATTTTTGCTTTTGATCCTCAAGAGGGCTACTTTAGAGTGTTTTATAGTGGGTTTTACCAGCTGAACATATACAGATATATCATGTCTTTATTGAATAAGTAAGCCTTTTTTGTCAGACACATAAATTGACATTGACATTGTCTCGACTAAAAAAAGGTGTCGTACAAACATGCACTACTGAGTTTCAAGTGAATTAAGCCTTGAAAGAGGTTGCATTACACATGACATAATACAACACTGTTGAAGATAAGTAATGAAAAGATGAGACAAGGAAAAGAAAAAATGTTGTCTATTACATGATAGAATAGATTTAAGCAATGAAAGAAAAAAGGAAAATATTAGAACAAAGAGGGAGTTGTACAAGTTGTAATTATAATGTGTGAATAATACTTGTAAAAAATCATTCAACCTTATTTTTTTTTTTTCTTGTTTCTTTTTATTTTATATAAAAAAATGGAAGCATGTATTCTAGAACCAACATTTGCAGAAGTAGAATGGATAGACACTGATGAATCCGAAGATGAGGATTATTTACCCCCTATAGACAAAGAAGCTTCCTATTCTTCAAGTTTAGGAAGTACAAGCACAACTGACTTCTTTGATCAACTAAAAGATGAAATCGAAATTAATCCATTCGAGAAAGTACGTCGAGTTATTGACTATGTAGTGGACAATGGTATAGAAAAAGTGGATTTAGGGTAAGTTAAAAAAAAAAAGCTTTTAAAAGACCATCACTCATTTAAGTAAAGACATATTGGTCTATCAGAGATACCGAGAGAAGTAGGAGAGTTGGAATATGTGACAGTATTATGCAACGATACGGTGAAGACAGCTTCATTACAGCTTTATTTATACAGAAACCAACTTTCTTGCTTGAACTCACATCTATTTCGACTCAAGAACTTGACTGTTCTCAGTTTACGAAATAATCAGTTACAGTCTATTCCACCTGATATTGCCTTACTCGAGAACTTGGTCGAACTCTCTTTGGGTAACAATCAGTTGGTAAGCAAATATGATAATAATATAAACAGCAGTGACTCATACATAAAATTAGAAATCATTACCTGCTGAACTATTACGTCTGCGCAAACTACGAACATTGTCTTTATTTCCAAATCCATACTTTGAGAACGATAACCAATCAAGACAACGTATAATGACCAAGGTACCTTCTCTCGTTGAAATATCAAGTAGACAAATCCAGAGTCAATCAATTCAACTATCAAATAGTATTATACCAACAGCGCTCATCCAACGCTTTCAAACCTTCTCAAAGGCTCATACCTGTGAACAATGTACAGTGCCTTTTCATGAACCAAGTGTACTCGATATGATATGGGTCTCCGTGTTAGGAAACCACAATGTTCCCTTCATTCATCGTTTCTGTTCTATTTCTTGTTCTCTTAATTTTACATGTGTCTTTTAATACCCCCACTTTCTTACTCTCAACTGTACATGTTCCTTTTACTTGCATTGTGAATAAACATTTACTAATTAGCCAATCATTGGACGGATGGATGAATCTCTTTTTTGTTCTATTTCTCTTCTCTTGTCGAACTGCGACTAGTCCGGCTATTTCAATGTCAGATGAGCCGCAGCAGCCAATCAAAATCTATAAATAATGAATGATGACTTTGTTTTCAATATAATTTGACTTCCTACACCATAATTTTTTGTTCATTCTCTTTTTTTGATTATTTAAAATGTAAGTAAAATTTGCCGGACACCGGACAACTCAAAACTAATTATTTTTTCTTTTTTTTTTTTTTTTTTAAAGGGTAAGCTTGGTCGTTCAAAAACGTTTAGCTGCTTCTGTCCTCAAGTGTGGACAACGTAAGATCTGGTTAGATCCCAATGAAGTCAATGAAATCTCCAATGCTAATTCTCGTAAGTCATTATATATAAAAAAATTGAATGAATTCAATCTAACATCTTTTAGGTGCCAATATTCGTAAACTCGTCAAGGATGGTTTGATCATCCGCAAGCCTCAAATTTCTCAATCTCGCTTCCGTGTCCTCGAGCGTGCTGCTGCCAAGCGCAAGGGTCGTCACATGGGCTATGGTAAGAGAAAGGGTACTGCCGATGCCCGTATGTCTACTCAAGTCATCTGGATGCGTCGTATGCGTGTCCTCCGTCGTCTTTTGGCCAAGTACAGAGAAGCCGGCAAGATCGACAAGCACTTGTATCACCAACTCTACCTCAAGTCTAAGGGTAACGGTTTCAAGAACAAGCGTGTCTTGATGGAACACATTCACAAGGCTAAGGCTGAAAAGGTCCGTGCAAAGACTCTCGCTGAACAAGCTGATGTCCTTCGTGCCAAGAACAAGGCTCTCCGTGAACGTCGTGCAAACAAGAAGAATGAAAAGGTTGAATCTCAATAAACATCATTCTTGTCCCTTCAGTTTTTTTTTTTTAGTGCGCAGTTATCGTTCTAGCTGCGGTTCGATGAGTTGATGCTTTTGTTATCATGAGATCATGCAAATAGCCTCATTGGTAAATGTGAATTTATAGAAATGATTGGTTACTATAAATGTTCTCCTTTTATACTAGTAATCACCCAATCTTTTTTCCTTCTTCTTTTTTCCTATACCTCCCCCCATGAAGACTTGGAGCTTATTTGCTTCAGCATTGAGACATCAAAGATTATTATTAAACCGTCCGCAGATTATTTTACCAAGATGTGATTATCCTCGTCCCCCTATTGTCCGTCGTGCCTACACAACAACAATCGCTGTACCCCATTCGTCATTACCTGTCATCGATTTCTTTGCTAGTCCGAAACCATGTGCGTCATATACTCTTGCTCATGGTGCTTCAGGATTCGCAAAGAAGTACCATTATACAACACCCGATGCCAAAAAGAGAGATACATACTGTAGCATTCAAATCGGAGAAGATGCTTATTTTAGACGATCTGATGCGCTGGGAGTAGCCGATGGAGTAGGTGGATGGTCAAGTGTGTCAAGTAAAGTGTTTAGCCATTATAAAGCTCTTTTTTTTTTTTACTCATGTCGATAGATGCCAACCCTGCATTGTACTCGAGGAAATTAATGCACTATGCTTACTTGGAACTAGAAAAGTTTGACAACATTGAAGATCCTAGTTTCTATCACTACAACGATGCCGATCCTATACGTATTTTACAAAAAAGTTATGATGAGAGCATGTTGGAAGCAGAAAAAGAGGTGCCACTCTCTTTCTTTTTTTTTTTTTATTGAATTAACAATCACTTCTAGGGTATCCTAGGCTCATGCACAGCGTGTCTTGCCATTCTACGAAACTCGGAATTACGAATAGCCAATCTGGGTGATTGCGGTATCAGTGTGATCCGTAATAATGAATACATATTTCAAAGTGAAGAGCAGCAACATGCCTTCAACTTTCCCTTTCAATTAGGCCCAACATCACCAGACCAACCAAAGGACGCACAGGTACGCTTTCCTTTTTTGTACACCCCTCTTTGCTTATACTACTTTAGGCCTTTACGGTCCGCATCGAAAGAGGAGATATCATCGTCATGGGGTCCGATGGACTATTTGATAATTTATTTGATAGAGAAATTTTGTCCATCGTTCGGTCACATGTAGCAGCACATACCGTCCGTGGTCGACTGCTAGCTATGGATCCTCAAAAGATTTCAGATGCACTTGCAAAACGTGCGAGAACTGTGAGTCGATCCAAGATGAATGTGGATAGTCCTTTTCAAGAGAGGGCAGTTCATGAAGGTATTTACTATCAGGTAAAGTAAGATTCATTTGTTTTTGTTGTTGTATATCAACATGTAAACTCTTAGGGAGGAAAAGCAGATGATATTAGCGTTTTGGTTGCAGTTGTCAAGGATTGCGAAGATACACCAGATAGAAGATAAATTATATCAAAAAGTAATAAAGAAACAAACAATAGTAACTATTACTTTGGCATCCAATTCATCAAAAAAGTTATTGTTAATGTTTTTTTTTGCTGCTGGTAATTTCAAATGTCTTTACAACCAACCATCAGATAAGGCGCTGCTCAACAGCAGAGTACTATCACATGACGGGATCGACAAAGTACATTAAAAAAAGCAAGAAAGACTTAAGGCTGAAAAGGGCATAAAAGAAATTGAAAACAATACACACTCTGCTAAAACAGCTGAATGTGCTACTTATCTCCCTTATATTGAATATATTCTTATCCATGTTGGCACATTATTCACATTTTATCATTACAAAACAGCAAAAGGGCGTTTCTTCATGTATCAAGGCAGACAAAGAGCAGCAGAAGAAATAGTAAGAAAAGAAAGAAGAGAAATAGGAAGAAAAAAGAAAAAAGAGAAACAGGAAGAAAACATTGACATGTTCAGAAGAAGAGAAGAAACAAGTTGCCAAAAATAGGTTTGTAATCAATTTTAGCTTTGACAGTCAAGTCTTGTCTAATTAATGTTTTAAAGAGGTCAAAAGTGGAAGCCCGCAAAGTTTCAAATGGAAAGAAATAAGGTGCCCCTTGTTGTCTTTGGTGCGGGAATGTTTGGCAAAGACTCGATGAAGCTGAAGGGAAACAGGTGTGGTATTGCTGGCGTTTTTTGGAGGGCGTTGAAAAGAAGAGAAGCAGCTGGAGATCTCATCGCTGTTACAATTGACGAATACAAAACTTCCAAAGTTTGCAATGCTTGTAACAATGATCCTCTTGCAAAAATGTCTGAATTAAAAGGCTGTAGTGTCCTGATTTGCAACGCCTGCAAGAATATGCTGTCTATTTCTCTTTCAATTTGGGATGGAAGAGGTCGACCTTCTAAGTATAGAAGAAATTAAATATTGTATAAAATCGCCGTAATGAACACGGTTTTCCTTCTGGGATAAAAGATTGTTACAGGTAAAGAAGATGTCTTGATCCAAAAACTTTGATTTTTACTAAATTTTTGTATAGTAGAAATACTAGTAGCTCATAATCAAAATAAACTATAAATTGACAAATGTCACTTGATTTATCCTCTTTTGTGGGGGGTAACCAGTAAGACAGATGCTTAACCTGTTTGTCAGATGACCTACGGAATACATCTTTGATTTTTTTCTTTTCGTTTCTTTTTTCTTTTTCTCACTTTTGATCCTCTTTAACAAAAGTAATGATAAAAGATGTATAGAAAGTGAATAATAAGCTAACATTTTTCCTATTTTATTTATCCAAGAATAGTGTCATACCCTTATCCTTATTCATACTATGGTTCATATTATACGCCTTATCCTCAACAGCAAGTCTATCCAAACTATTATTATAACTACCCAAGCCCTTCGATGATGTATCCAGTTACGAATAATTATGGTGGATATTATGGAGTACCATATAAACCAAGTACGCTCCGTACTTTATATAATAGGATACGACATGGATCTACCTATGCCAATTACTACAATAATCAAGTATACCCACAAGTCATGTATGATTATGGCCGACACAGAGGAAATTGGTTGGATTATAACTAGAGTTTTTATATGTTATTTTAATGATACAAAATATAAACTAAAGTGGATATAACACCAACCAAGAGAGCAAACATGAACTGCATATTTTTAGTCTTAAATAATAGCAATAGTAAACAATAAAAAAGAAGTGAGTATTGAACTATTGCCCGGTTTTTTTTCTTTTTGTTACCTGCATCCATGGAATCTTGTTATTATTCAATTGTTCTTCAAGAAGCTTTGATTTCTTGATCTCTTGTTCCAACTCGTTTGTCAGTTTCAGTTTGACCGCATTTAACTCGGATACTTGTTTCTCTAGCCTTTTGATCTCTCCTTTAGCAGTTTGAATGGATTGTTGTTGACATTTCCATTTCTCATGAAATGATTTAATAGTCATCTCTGCTTCGTTCAATCTATGCTGCAAGTTCTTTACTTTGTTTGAGTCATGATAAATAAAGAATTCAATATCAACTCACATGTTTATTGTCTTGCTGAACCGTTCTATCCAAATCCAGTATAGTTTCCTTCACTCCCTTCAATTCGTCCTGAACTCTTTTTGACTTCTCAATCTCATTTTGTAATTGTAATAGGACACTCTCTAATCTATTTGGTGCTTTCTTTTCTTCTTGAGGGTATTGAACACTGTGCTGGCTTGAAATGGTATCAACAGATGATTTGCGAGATAGCTATCAGTAAAATAAAATTAATAATACATATAAAGAAGGCACATGATTCCATTACCTTCGTTTCATACAATGGTTGCTCTATCTCTTGAAGTATATTATCATCCACCTGGGATAACGGTAAAGGGTATATGTACACCACACAAGATACCTTATGGTACATGTTATCAATATCAACTCCAAATTCTACCTTATCGTTCGATCTGATCTCATATGGCTCGCTCTCCTCTCCTTCTCCTGACAGTCTGTAACCATTCACGAAGGTACCATTACTTGACTTGATATCTCTGATGTAGACCTATGATACGTTGGTTATACATAAAACATACTTATCATACAATATTACCATTTACTTTTTGTTTATCACAAAATATCTCTGCATGCTGCCTTGAAAGTACTTTGGAATCAAAGTATCCATTATACGGTGATGGCAGTGTCTTGCTTGATGTCTGTCTTCCAATCTTGATGCGCGTTTTATCTCTTATTTCTAATGTCCTTGTTTGAAAATGAGGATTATAGGGTTTTAATATCACTGTAAACACTTGTGATGCTACCGCGAAATCATGGTTAATAGTCCTTTTTCTCTCTTTCTTTTTTTTTTATTACATCTACGCTTGGTAACTAGTTTGACTGTCATAGAATCATCATCGGACATTGGCATCGTAACCGAGGAGTCTGTCATGTTTAATAGAAATAATAATAACAATAATAATATCAATTTAATGAAAAGGAGCCCTCATGTCTTTCTCCTAAGATGGGCGTTCTACAACTCCGCAGCACGGTCACATAAATAAATGATCTCTCGCAAGTATTTGGCACATTGGTTCGCGCTATTCGTCGAACGCTTCTTTATTGAGAAAGAAGGGTTTTTAGATAGAGAAGCGTTTCTCGAATGTTTTCATACCAATCATAAATGACTGTATTGCCAGTACATTTTTTAAGCTTGATCCTAAAAAAGGAAGGGTCATTTTTCATAGCAGAATATCCTTTACGGATAACGCTTATTTCGAAAGATTATGTTTAAAAAGATTTCTTTACTGCTGTAATGTATTTGTTATGACTTCATCTGCCTTTTATAACAACAGGATGTCTTTATTTGATAGCTCTTGAGGGTTTGCTGCAAAAAGTTCCTACAATGTCTCTTTTACTGGATTCAACATCTACTGCATTTGTATCAGCCATACTATTTCTTATATGTAGAGGATTCTACACGAGCTGAACTGTCAAAACGGGGCTTTGAGACTCTCTCTTGACTGTCATTAACTTTAAAGTTACTGTAGAAGTGACATAATCATGTGTTTTTGCAGGCGCACAAGTTGTAAATAAACTCTCTGCATTTGCATATAATTAGCTTCTACTTTAGCTTTATATTTGACTTCTTCTTGAACTGAAGGAGTTGTATTCAATTCCATTTGAACCTTTTACTTATATAGTCGTCTAACCATAGCTCATGGTTGCTTTCTGCAACTATTTCTCTCTCTCTCTCTCTCTCTCTCTCTCTCTCTACTTCTCAACAGTCTTTGTTCACTGCTCATTCTTTCAACCTTCAAAGACATTCCCATAATGTTGTCTTGATATTCCTCATGAACAACATTAGCTAATATGAATCTATTTCCTTTCTTCTAAAGAAAAAGTGATCCTGCCAACTTTATACGTAAAAAGGCAGTTGGAAAAGTAAAGCCACATTTGATTATGTAATTTTTCATGGCCCCTCAAGACAACTTTAATATCAATTTCCAAGGTAATATTTCCTATTATGGAATCAAACTCTAGCAAATGTTTTTCCTGCTTTCGTGTAACTCTTGAGATATTTAATCACTGGCAGAGTTTCGTTTTGCACGCCTTCCCCTCTCTCTCTCTCTCCATATATCCTTTTCTCATAGATTTCAACTTGCTTTATTCTCAATGTCTGTATTACATCCTACTGCATTACGTGGATTTCAAAATCAAGCTTCTGCCTATGGTAAGCACAATAGATTTAAAAAGAAAAAAGTGTGACTCAATGGTAAATGGATTTCAAAAGTGAAGGCAAGACCAAGCTATCCATCTGCTGCTCTTGATGTCATCTGCTCCTTATTCTCGAATCCTCTTTCTTCCAAAAAGATACTTGATCTTGGTGCTGGTACAGGAATCATGACAAAGCTTCTTGTAGAAAGAGGCTTTGACGTTACTGCGGTTGAGCCAGTGGATGGGATGCGAGAAAAGCTGAGCCAAGAACTCCCTGAAGTGACTGCACTCGAAGGGAACTCTTACTCCATTCCGGTCAAATCTGAATCACAAGATGCAGTGGTCTTGGCTCAATGTTTTCATTGGTTTGACAACATCAAGAGCTTACAAGAGATCCATCGTGTGCTCAAGCCTGGGGGATACCTGTTCTTGATCTGGAACATGGAAAGTAGAGAACGTTGTGAATGGCTAGCTAAACTTAGAGAGTATGTACCAATGTTATCATATCTCCTACCTGAAATCTCATTCTTATAGTTTATACGAACAATATGAAAAATCCGCGCCTCAGTATCGTCATGGCCGCTGGAAGAATGTCTTTGAGACAGATGAAGCCAAGAGCCTCTATAGACTTCCATTAGAACATCAGCAATTTGCAAATGATACACCTGTAGTACGATCCACTCCTTGGACAAGAATTCTTAGCAAGAGTTATATTGCCGTGTTGGATAAAGAGGAACAAGAGTGTCTACGTCAAAAGGTAGAGAAAGTCTTGGACGATTATCATCTGCCCAAGGATGATAGTGAACCCTTTATTTTACGTCACGACACTGATTTATATTACTGTCAAAAGATATAATAAAAATTCATTGTTTTCCCCTCCCCCACTCTTTAGAAAATTTTCCTTTTGTTTCCTTTTCATAATGGATTCCCCTCTCTCTTCTTCACCTCCTTCTTCTTACTTTTTAAACGCACAATCACCCACGTTGTCAGCAGAGTTTTCACATTCTCAACGTGCTCATTTATTTTCTTATGACGAAGAACGTTATGTTGACAGTAATGACAATCAAGACGACAATGAAGAGGACGATGACAACTCTAATCAAGAGAGCGATCTAAACGTGGACGATGCTGCAAGAGAGCAAGCAGCTCTTACAGCTTATAGGACAATGCACCCTGAAAAGGAACAACGAGAGATTGGAGGAAGAGAGATTGACAATCATGAAGCGATCTGGAGCGTGTCTTCGTTTCGACCTCATTGGGGGGTAGATAAATTGAGAGATAATAACCCATTTAGTTATTGGCAGTAAGTTTATTGACAACATCAATCAAACTTTCTTATAATTCATGTAGATCGGATTCATCCGATACTAAAAAGCATCATACAATCGATATCGCATTTCATCAGGCAACACTTGTCAGTCAAGTATCTTTATTTATCGACTTCTTTCAAGATGAGACCTATACACCCAAGACAGTGATGGTGCGTGGAGGCAATACCTATAGAGACTTGCAGGAGATAACGACAGTGGAGTGCCCAGAATTCGTTGGTTGGGTCAATATAGATTTATTATCTGCTACGTAACTATATTCCCCATGATTATTGCTTTTATTTTGTTTTTCTTATTCTGTATACATATTTATACATTCATTAGAGATGGGATACCATTCCGTGTATTTAAATTACAGATTGCTATTCTGAATACACACTTGAATGGAAAGGATACTCATGTACGTCAAGTAAAAGTATATTCACTGATACCGTAAGTATGAACATTATACTACATACATTTACTAATACTCTTATTAGATCCTATCTTCAAGATACTAGCAATCCAAACAGGAAAAGAAAGCCTAATTTAGGAATTGGTCTTCGATAAAAAAAATATGACAATTATATTTTATGCTTTCTTTTTTTTTTTTTTTTTCTCTTTTGTCACTTTTTATGTTTAGCGTCATCCAATCACCAAATACGCAGCAAAAGTTTCTACTGTTGGACGCACCTACACAAAAGACACTACCAAAATATGTTCAAGTATTCAAACAAGAAAATGTATCTGATCTCGTCTGTATCTGTCACCGACCGTCGGGGGATATTTATGACACTGAGGAGCTTGAACAATCAACTGGAATCAAAGTACACGATACAATCAAATTCGAAGATGGCAGTGTGCCTGATCAACAAGCGATTAATCTTTGGTTAGAACTAAGTGAAAAAGCTAGACAAGAAAATACGACAATAGGTGTTCATTGTATCGCTGGTATTGGTAGAGCACCTGTGAGTATGACAAAGTTGATATGAATGTGTATATATGTATTAATAGACTATAGGTCTTAGTGGCAATATCACTGATTGAAGCTGGCATGGATCCACTCGTAAGTTATTCATATATGTTTATATAATGACTAATTTATTTATAGGATGCCATAAGTTACATTAGAAAACATAGAAGAGGCGCATTAAATAAGAATCAAGTTCGATTTTTAGACAGTTACAAAAAAAAGAGCTCCAAACGGAAAAAATTGTTTGGACTTTTTTAGCCCGAAACACTCAGAAAAAAAAATATTTTTCTTTTCTTCTTTATTAAAATACTACTTTATGAAGAGTGACGAAGTTTGGGCAGAACTATTTGGTTCTATAAGCATTATTTGCTGGATTGTTGTATTTACACCGTAAGAACATTTCCTCCCTTCTTGGAATACATATATTAATGATCTGATGCATCGGGGGATATACATTATTATTATATTATTAGACAGTTATGGGAGAATTACAAGAGAAAGAATACAGATGGCGTATCCGTGACATTTCTCTTGTTGTGGATATTTGGAGACATCTTTAACCTATTGGGCATTTTATTAGAAGATTTATTATTTACAATGGCAAGATTATATACATGTATCCACGCATCTAGTTATAACCCCGTCTACTTTTATTAGCTCCTTTTAGCTGCTTATTATTTATTTGCGGATTGTGTACTCATGAGTCAGGTTTTGTACTATCGAACTCCTATCAGGGACGATGAAACGATTGTGACACCAACAGAATGCAGCCCACTGATGCCTAAACCGACCAAGTCAGAATCAACTCGTACGGTGGTACGTCTCTTTTTTATATCAAGTATCATCTCATGGCTTGCTCTCTTGGCCTCCTCTGCTGTTTACTTTTATCATTCAAATATTGATTTTAGCAAGATACCTTTGATACCCCAACTCTTTGGATGGATCAGTGCTATCCTTTACTGTTCCAGTCGTATTCCTCAAATTATGCAAAACTTTAAGAATGAAAGTGTAGAAGGACTTTCGTTATCGATGTTTATATTCAGTGTCGTGGGCAACTTGACCTATTGTTTTGTAAGTTCTTCACGTGTATAAACATTATATGTATATATTTATATATATATATATAATCTTATGTATAGAGCATTCTCCTGGTATCACTTGATCCTACCTATCTCTTTATCAATTATTCATGGTTACTTGGAAGTGGTGGAACATTATTTTTTGATTTTACAGTAAGGAGAAAGTAAATCAATGATCCACAACATTGACAAAAACTTTATAAAAATAGATCTTTTTTCAATTTTATATATACAGAAAACGTTCTTGAAAAAAGAGGGGGTAAATTGATCTTCATCATGCTGCATCTTTATTTCTCAGAAACGTTTCATAAAGTTGTAGGCATATTAAATACTGACATCGATCGACATAAACAAAACATGAGGGAAAGAAGGAGAAAAAGAAGGACATTTTGTGGATCGGCATGTCTTTTATTTTTTTATTATAAATAACCAAAATGATATATTTCTCTTTCTTTCTCCTTTTTTTTTTCTTTTTTTTCTTCTTGAAACTGTTTTAACAAACAAATAATAAACAATACAATAATAATCATGGAAAATAAAGTAACCCTTCCACCTTTAAAATTCGTCGTTCAAAGCTTATTCAAAGACGACAAAAATTCGTTTGTGAACTATAGCAACAACAAACGCCCACTGAACACACATACGACAATATCCCTACCCCCTTCTTATTCTGCACCTTTTTCTCCTACAGACAGTCATCATGGCCGATACGTACCTGGTCCCTACGATGCATGTTGTTATTGCTACTGTTGCCCTCCTCCTGTTGATCTACCTCAACATAATATAACATTTAATAGTCATCGTCGATCAAACTCGGCTGAGATGGTTTTTACACCACAAGAATTCAAAAGAGCAAGGTCTCATACAACATCCGGATACCCAAGTAAGGAAATGGAACCACGTCGACGATATCACTGTCATTTATGTAGAAAGTCATTCTTACGTCCTTCTTCACTCAAGACACACAATTATTCACATACAGGGGAGAAGCCGTTCAAATGTCCGTACGTGGGTTGTGACCGTAGTTTCAGTGTACACAGCAATATGCGACGCCACCTGCGTACGCATGATTGCTGATAGATCACCTTTCCTCCTTGTTTGTAACATATGTGTACATAGTACGAATCATCTCAAACGAGAGAAAACCTTGTCTGTGCATGATGAAACAGAGTTATATTGACAAAATATAAAGTTTGTACAACAAATAATAAACACGCCTCTCTCTCTCTCTCTCTCTCTCTCCTTTTGTTTTATCGAAAACAGGTTTTGTTCTTGAAAATCATTCGGTTATAATTTTAGTATCACTGCATGATTGTTTATATACTTTATGCTTTCCTCCCTTTTTTTATTATACGCATTCGTATGCATTTATACAAGTATCGAAACGATTTATTCAAAAAAAAAAATTACAACGTTTTGGCGATATGTTGAACTAAGTCAACTACTCTGCAACTATAACCCTTTTCATTATCGTACCAAGCGATCAATTTGACAAAGGTAGGTGTCAATTGAATACCAGCATTAGCATCAAAGACACTACTGTGTTCTTCACCAATGAAATCAGTAGATACCACAGAATCTTCTGTGTAATCCAGAATACCCTTCAATGGACCTTGAGAAGCCTCCTTGATAGCTTTCTTGATGTCATCATATGAAGTTTCTTTTTCCAAGTTGACTGTCAAATCGACAACAGAGACATCACTTGTAGGCACACGGAAGGCCATACCGGTCAACTTGCCATTTAGCTCGGGAATGACCTTACCTACAGCCTTGGCAGCACCGGTTGTGGAAGGAATGATATTAGAGTAAGCAGCACGGCCACCACGCCAGTCCTTGTGAGAGGGACCATCGACGGTCTTTTGGGTTGCTGTGGTTGCGTGAACAGTAGTCATCAAGCCTTCCTTGATACCAAACTTTTCATGAATGACCTTGGCCAGAGGAGCCAAACAGTTGGTGGTACAGGAGGCGTTAGAGACAATCTTTTGATCAGCCTTGTATTTGTCTAAGTTAACACCACAGACATACATGGGTGCATCGGGAGAGGGAGCAGTGATGACGACCTTCTTGGCGCCGCCCTTCAGGTGGTTTCCAGCAGCTTCCATAGACAAGAATACACCGGTCGATTCGACTACGACCTCAGCACCGTCTTTGCCCCAAGGAATATTGGCTGGTTCTTTTTCATTGTGGACATGAATCTTGTGGCCATCGACGACCAAATAACCGTCTTTGGCTTCGACATGTCCCTTGAAACGACCATGAACAGTGTCATATTTGAGCATGTAGACCATATAGTCCAAAGAGATGAAGGGGTCATTGATAGATACGACTTCGACACCTTGCTTTTCGCGAGCAGCACGGAAGACAATACGGCCGATACGACCAAAACCGTTTATTCCAACTTTAACCATCTTTAAAATATATATTTACAATTAAAAGAATATGGAAGACATCCCTTTTACTCTGCTTTATATATAATTTCTAAAGCCATGTTTCGGTTGTTGAAACAAATGATGTCTTTCTGACTACATTGATATTTCTTCTTAAACGCTGCACGACAAGAAGTGATGAGATGACCATTTTTTGACTTTGGATACTTTTATCAAAACATATCTTCTCTTTTTGTCTTGTTCTCTCTTTGCTTTTTTTTTCATCAAAAAAGATATATAAACTTTTTTTTCATGTTGCATTCATGCTGTTTGTATGTCATTACATCATCCAGTATGTAAACCCTTTCCTTTTAGAATAACTTTAAATGCCCGAAAAGGTCGAGGTCCGTTCTCTATGAGGAAGAACAAATGATAATCATCATTTGTAAGCAGCTTGTATACAATCTAATTTGTGGGATGTTCGTTGCTGTATTGGTTTAGTCTCTTATAGAAAATGTATTCTGGCGCGACCAAGGCTGATCTTTATCAGCTTCACAGTGTAATAAAAACGACATATGTTAAAGGTTGACATTTACGATTGAACAGATTTTTTATTTATAAATAATAAAACCGAAATGGGCGCGTGATGTTTTACAACATCGTACTGCCCTGGTCAGTTCTAGGTGATGCCGGTAGCTAAAAACTTCTCTAGGTACGAGGGTAAAAATGTTTTGGCGGTAGGGATAGCGGAACAAGCGTTAATAGCACTTTCGGCGGGATCTACATAGCCAGTCAATCAATGACTTCCCCGGAGTTGGTAGGTTGTAGCGACACCTTCTTGTGATAGAGATAGCCCATCTGTTGTAAAATAGAGCAAAGTATAGACCACTTGGACGACCAAATAGTTTTGCCTGCCTGGAACGCGGCTTGGAGTTGAGCAGTCGATTTAAAAGAAAAGACAGAGGGTCAGTGGTAGTCTCTGGTATCTGCAGCCGGTGATGTATGTTGAGGCAGTAGATGGCATGTTGTTTTGTAAAGAGTTCTGACGAATGACGAGGACAAGGGACGGCGAGGTTGTCATTTACTCTTTATTCACGAATTATTCGCACACTGATAATTTCAAACAACAAAAAGTAATAAAAAAGAGAGCCCATCAGAAGCAAAAGGATGAATAAAGAAATGATCAGTAATCAGTTATTTACATTGATATTAAACACTTAAAGAAGAGAATTCATAAGAGAGAAAAAGAGAAGCAAGTAAACATACTGTATTTTTATTAATTATTGACATTAATTTTATAAAATGTTGTCATAAAATAAAAAAATTATTTGCGTAAAAAGACGACAAAGAAAAATATGTTTGAATAAAACGACATCATGTCAAAAGAGTTAATTTCAACTCCAAGACAGAGCCCACCTGTTAATATTACGAAAATATTCGTAGCGACGACGAATTTACATTGCATGCAGCATGAATTTTGTTCTCACCATGGGTGTATTCATTTTCGATCACAGGCGAATTTACTTTCCGGAAAGAGTGTATAACGAGATTATTAATATCTTACCCGAAGTGTACCATGGATGAGCCAGCGATAATTGGCCCGGACAAGCGAACAAAAAAAGAGAGCGAGAGAGAGAGCAAGGAAAAGAGCGGATGGGACCAAGTTTGGTAAGAACCAAACTACTCTCAACTACACCGGTACTGGTTCGATTTTATGATCTATAACGCTACATTTTAGTTTCTTACAAAAGTAAAGAACATAACATACTCTTTCTGGGGCCATATACCACTCTTTGCTTTTTCTTTTCACGCATTAGTGAATATTAGGAATAGTAAAGAGGAGAAGAAAAAGAAAAATAACTATTCATTGTTTTATATGCTTTTGATATATCAATTACAACAAAGAAATCATCCTCCAATGAACAATGAATAAACTACCTCAACTAAGGAGCAAGCTCACAGGTTAGATAACACATCTCTGACTATTTGCATCAATATACATCATCTACTGAAATGTCTACCAACTTTAAAAGTACCTCCATCTCTATTACTGCTAATTTTGTTTGCCCTACTGTTCCAGATTATCAGGAAAGTGTTCAGACCCTCATCTTTACTATGTCTGATAATTTCGAGGAATGGTTCAAAAAGGACGTGTTCTCGCATGCTAAGTGAGTATTTGAATGACAATATCCCGTTACAAACAATCTCCAAAGACGAAGAGCAATTCCTTGCTTATTTCATAACAAGATGATTGGCCAAAAAGGAACCTTTCTGTAAAGTCTGGCAACCAAGTGCCTCTTTCCATACGAACAACTTGATTGAATCACATCACAATCAATTGAAAACGTTTTACCTCTGATAATGATATCTGTCAAGAATTGGCAGATTCAATTGATAGGTTTGAGAATTTATACATTAACGATCTTAGAAGGTGATGTATAGTTTATATCGCGATAAATTGGAAGTTGTTAATCATGCTTCCAAAACATCATGTTATACGATGAAAGAAGCTACTGATATTCTTCAAACATTTCCTGAACGCCAAAGATAAGTATATTATTATATTTTTAAATGAACAATATCCCAATATTTCTCATTGATTCATTATACCCTTTCTCTTTTTTCCCAGTCTTTTCACTATCTTGATTATTCATATTGTAGTAATATTTGTTCCAACAGGGCGATTTAACGTTATTCCATATTTTTGAGTTAAAGTTGAATCTGAAAGTTCATATACTGGTCCATGTCATCCATTGCAACTTTTTAGAAAACAAATTCCCTATTACTATCTCTCTTTGTTCATATGCATGGCAAGGGTACGTTTCGTGTTAATATGAAACAGTCTAGAATGACACAGCTTCTCATAAGGTCCCCTTTATCATATACACCTGTTGTCTTCATTTTGATGAGCTTTAATCTTATTTGTCTTTATGCGCTTAACACTGGTGTCACAATTGTTTCCTCGGGTAAATCTTTTGTTTTCTTTTTCTTTTTTTTTTTTAACAAGATGAACAAATGGCTTCGACATGTCAAAAAGTATTCAACTGTAGTTCCTGATTTACAAGTAGACAACATCATCATTGGCGGTGGTGTTGTCGGTTTAGCCCTGGGTGAAAAGTTGACAAGAGAGAGACCGACGGAGACGACGTTTGTTGTAGAGAAAAACAAGTTGATAGGACAAGAGACAAGGTTAATATATATTGTTAGGTCCAATAGGATACATCAAACAAAACAAGACTGATCATGTGTGTATGTATATATATAGTTCGAGAAATAGTGAAGTGATCCATGCTGGTATCTATTACCCAGAAGAGAGTTTAAAGACACGGCTCTGCATCGAGGGAAACAGAAAGATGTACAAGCTATTGGCTCAGAAAGGAATACCACATAAACAGGTTGGTAAATGGGTCGTTGCACAGAACGCATCTCAAGAGGCGTACCTGAAGCAGCTTCATGCCAAGGCTACCCGATTAGGTGTGCCCACATATTTCCTTAGTCTGGACGAAGCCAAACGTCAGGAACCTCATGTTCATATCGGTCGTGCCGTCCTTGTGTCGCCATCGACAGGCATTCTAGACTCGCATGCACTGATGAGCTATTTAGAGCAGAACGTCGAGGTCGCGTTGGCAACCGAGGTCAAGGCCATTCGTCCTCAACAGTCAGGGTACCTCTTACAGCTAGTCACTAATCAGACACAGTCTTGGGTTCTGGCTCGACGCGTCTTTAATGCTGCCGGGCTTCATGCAGATAAAATCGGCCAGATGCTTCAGCTGCCTTATCGCTTGTACTATGCTCGTGGACATTATTATCGTTCAACTGACACTCAGCTGCAAGTGCGACATCTCATCTATCCTTGCCCTGAAAAGAACCTCGCCGGTTTGGGCACTCATCTCACTCTTGATCTCGCTGGTCATCTCAAGTTTGGCCCTGACGTACAATACATTGATAATCCCTATGACTATCAAGTGCCAGAGGACGAGGCAAAGAAAGACGCCTTTGTCAAGGCCATTCGAACTTATTTACCGTCAATTAATCCAGAAAAGTTGCATCCTGATTATTCTGGTATAAGGCAAGTTCACTCTATACCTTAAGACATAAAAAAAAACTCATTGTGTATATGCTTAGGCCAAAACTTGCTGGACCAGGTGAGCCGTTTAGAGATTTTATCATCAAGGAAGAGCGTGAGGCAAATTTGGATAACTTTTTTACACTGATGGGTATTGAAAGTCCTGGGTTAACATCTTCACTTGCAATTGCAGATTACGTTTATGAATTAATAAGAAAATGATACCAGTTTAACTATTAAGAGATATACAACTACTGTCATATGCGTATATATATATATATATGCGTATGTGTGTGTGTGTGTGTGTGTGTGTGTGTGTGTGTGTGTGTGTGCCATTGTGGGTGTATAATATAAATAGGTAAAGATGTAAATACAATCATTTACGTTATTTTATCGTGTTTCTTTGATATGACCATTATTTTCAATTGTCTGCTCCTTTTTCCGCAGCTCATCAAAGTAAGGATCTACATAAAACAGAATGAGCTAAAGTACTCTTAAAAAAGTTATCTTACGTTGTAATGCATCACTTGCTGTAATACGCTTTTCGGGAGGGTACTCCAAAAGACGCTAGTATATCAATTAGTTCTATATCGCATTCTAAATCATCCACTGAACTTACCTTTAGCAGATCAATGCCAAGTGAATCCAATTTAGGTAAAAGGGTCTCTAAAGGTATCCTTGGAAATATTTCAAAATCACGCTAATGGATAATACATGAGCGTTTGCATTAATCCATGTCCTATAAAGACATTACCTTGTACTCTGGAAGTTGAGATACCTTTGGCCACGTCTCTTCTGTGGGTGTACCTAGCACCTTAAATATTCTTTGTAATTGATCCGAGATTGAGTTGCCTGGGAACAGCGGTCTTCCAGAGGCCATTTCAGCAAAGATACAACCTGCAGACCATAAATCAATTGAAGTTGAATATTGACGAGATCCCATCAAGACATCAGGTGCTCTGTACCATAGAGTGACCACCTAATATATATATATGTATATATAGATCAGTAAGCGTATAATGTATATGTATATAAATGTTACCTCATGTGAATAGCTTCTTACTGGGATACCGTATGCTCTGGCCAAACCAAAATCACCCAATTTCAATTCTCCTTTCTAAATTAATAGTTAGAGGGTATTCTCTCCTTCTTTTATATATTGATTCTACTTTATTAATCAACAAGTTTTGAGGCTTCAGGTCCTATGATGAATGATATTAGTCAATGTGCTAAAGGATTACTTGATATGCTTTACTCTGTGCAAGACTCTATGAGCGTGGCAAAATGCGATACCTTTCAACAGTTGATACATCAATTGCTATCATTCAATGAGCCTATTGTATATATATGTGTGTGCAAAACTAGGTGTTATGTTTACCTTCAAAGTCAAGACATCAATATCTCCACCATAAGAATCAAGAAACTTTTTAAGGTCAGAGTCCAAATATTCAAATATCAGCGTCAGTTTCTTTTCTGTATGCAACACATCATAAAGTCTATGAGTAGTTTGAGAACAAAGTTGATGGTTTTCCTGTGTGTATTTTACCTTAGGATATTTGGGTGTTTTAGTTCCTTTAGTAGAGAGATTTCACGAATGGCTGTACAAGGTACCTTTATATATAATTTTACACATTAATATTTTAAACCATCTACAATATTACTTACGCCTTCTTCTTCATTATCAAGTCGAATACGCTTTAAAGCAACCACTTCATTTGTTTCTCTATTTTGTGCTTTATAAACAATACCATAGGTACCTTAATGAAATATTAATCGTATGTTGAATACACCATTAACACCAACAAACCTTCACCAAGCTTCTCTATTTTCTTTAATAAAACAGAAAAGTCAATCTTTGCTTTATTGTTAATTAGTTTTCATACTTGATATTTATCCATTTTGTTGTCCAATTAAAGGAAAAAAAAAAAAAAAAGAAAAAGAAAAAGATAATCTTTTTAATTGTGCATGTGTTCGCACTTCAATTTCCTAGGCACACCCCATTTTACTATCTCAAAAAGTTTGCTCACAAGTGTAAGATGATACAGTAACATGCTTTTTATTTAATATACATTGCAAGTCTGTGTGATTTTTTAGGAGGCACTTTTTCTTAGTTCTTCCAATAACATTTTTGTCACCATTTCTCTTAACTCTTCTTCGTTTGCAAATTCACCTCCTTGTTCTTCGATTTTATTAATGATTTCTTGCATCTTGTTTGCCACTTCTGGATCATAATCTTCATCATTATTATCATGTTCAACATGAGCCAGAGACATTTCTTCCAAATCTCCTGTTGGCAGTACTTCTTTGGTAATATTTGCCAAATATTCTGCTACTTCTTTCCATCCTTCTTGAAATGCTGTCAAAGCTGGTGTGAATCCATCTTCATTGACTTTTTTAGGATCAGCACCACGATCAAGCAAGATCTGTGCCATTTCCACTGTCTCTGCTACAAACAAGGGTGTATCTTTATCAAAATCTTCTACATTCACATCAGCTCCTTTATCCAACAAATATTTCACAATTTCGATTTGATTATATGATACTGCTGCGTGCCTAAACAACAACCAATTGAGTATGTCATCATTACCATCAACTGTTATTTACATTGCTGTATAACCAAATTGATCATGACTATTTACATCCATGCCACCTTCAATCAATTCCTATTGAACGTATGAACATACTTTTCCTCTTTATTGTTCTTATTGAAACTTGCCTTGACTCGATCGAGTTGACCGTCACCTAAGCTTGATGTCAGTTATATCTTGTTTATTTGTAAACAATGGCTGTTCCTTACCTGCTGCTACCCATAAGTTGTCTTGTGAAGTAGGTGCTCTCATTTTAAAAAAAAATCGCTATGAAAAGTGTAAAAAAGCACGAAAAGTCTTTTCTTTTTTATGCAAGTGGCTTGTTCCATCTCCTCTTTAAAAAGGTCACGTCGTACAATAAGGTACCATTCTTTACCTTTTTCGTTTTCCATTTCTACATTTATTCTTTTTTTTTTTTTTTTTCCTAACAACGATAGATAACAATGTACTTGATAACGAAGGAATAGAAGCAGCAACTTTCATTCCGGAACAGTCATTCTCATTGATGTCACGAAATCGAGAAAACTTGCAGAAAAGACAAGAAAATTGCCGTATACTTGTCAACTAATGAAATAATGATCACTTTACGCATAAATGAAATGGCTCGTGTAGAGTGAAATAAAAGTAAACAATACATCAAGATATACAAATGTTGTCGAGTCTCTATTGAAAACCATAATTTGAGTTTGTATATAATCATTTTAGACTGCACTATTTTGATTTCATTGTAGCAAAGAATATAGAGTATATTGGATTTGGTATCAAAAGGATAGAATGATTCAATATCCATTCCCTAGATCGCTCTGGTCTTCAGATCGTCTGTACAAAAAGTAGCATAAGCAGCTCTATAACCCTGGATCATCGCATTAGATGAATGCAATGATATGCTTTTCTTACTGTGTCATGAAGCGAACCAACGCGGCCATATTTGATAATGGATTTGCTTAGAGGCGCTTGGCTATGGGATCACTGTTATAGACAAAGACCTTTTTTGACCATAATGTAAAGTTTTCGTTTCAAGACTGTCTGCTCGAAAACCTATTGTTGTATTTAGCTTTGTAATAGCATCAGACATAGTAAAAGATATGACGAGACTATGTGTATGTTTATTCAGAATAAAGCAAAAAGATAGCACAATCTATATTTATATATATATATATATATATATATTCAAACATGTGAGCAAATACATTTCTTTGTTCTAAAATCCGACCAACTATTTTAAAAAGTAAAGGTGCTGTATTTTCTTTACAAGGATGACAGAGAAAGAACACAAGACAACAAAGGTTTATTTATTTAATATAAAAAAAAGAGAGAGAGAGAAACTGATTGTATAAAGAAAAGAAAGCAGGGTTACAGGATATAGAAAAGAGTCAGTTCCAATTACTTGAACAAGTAAAAGATTTAAAACATCAATTAAAGCAAAAGACGGATGAATGCAACGCACTTCAAGACAAGTTGAATACAAAAACAAGTAAGAAAAATATAAACTGTATTTAAATGTACTAACGAGTCTTCATTAGCTGAACATGAAGAAAAGTTGAAAAAGATGCGAGGTACAGAATAAATGAACTTGGCATTTAATAATATCAATAGAAATATTTGGACAGGCTACCAAAAGCATAGACAACTATCGAGCAACGATTGCCTTGCAGAAAAAGGAAATTGAAGAATTAAAGTGTCAACTGGAAGAGTATCAAACTAAAGAAGAGAAATATAATATAGACTTGACGTCAAAACAATGTAATCCATCGATGATAATACAAGTTGAATTCTATTGATTATTTAAAATAGCAACCTTAGAAGTATTGAAAAGAGAAAAGGATTCGGCAGAGGAGAGGATGGAGAACTATGTAAGGTTCTTGAGGCAATATATGTATAATTACTCATTTTAAAATAGAAAACTGAAAATGAGCAACTATCCAGTCAGATAGACACCTTAAAAACAGAGTTTGAGCAATACAAGAAACGAGCACGTAAACTGTTAGAAAAGAACAAGGAAGAGCAACAAGATATGACTAGAGTACATCAATTAGAGAAACAGTTACAAGAACTAGAACAGTAAATTATAAGAGCACACGTACAATATGGAATGTATACTGATCATCAATAGAAAATATGAGGCAGAATGTGGCAAAAAGTCTGAACAACAATTAGTCCTGGAGAGAGACTTGCGCAAGGCTATTGATCATATCAATGAACTAGAAGCACATCAAGCGACGTTATTAAAGGAAAAGAGTACAAACGAATCACAGCTGAGTCGATTACGACAAGTGTCTGCGCGTGATAAGTCTAGGATAGAGTCACTTGAACATTCCTACCAGCAGGTATTAGATCAGCTCAAACAACAAAACCTCAGTCATCAAAAGGACATACATGAGCTACAAGAAAAAATAGAGCAATTAGAAAAGGAAAATAGTCACTTGGTGCAATTGAAGCAACAGCCCATGGATGTTTCCAAAGAGCAAACAAGACTAGAAAGAGAATTACAGGAATTACGTATTTCCTTACATGAATATGAATGTGACAATAGATCCTTGAGACGTCAGGAACAATTGTTAAAGAGTGAAATAAGGTAAAGAATAGATGATTTGTTTGAATCCTCTTACTTATATAAATAATAGGAAAATGAACGCGGTTGATAAACAACAAAATATGAGTATTGAATACTTGAAAAATGTCATTTTAAAGTTTTTGATGTCTGATAATAAGCAGGTAAAAAAAAAAAGAGCTTATAGTTTAAAAAGTCATTTGCTTATATAATCCTAGTCCATGGTACCTGTTATTTCTAAACTGTTATGCTTGAATGAAACGGAAACAGTTGATTTAAAAAATAGCTGTTATTAAATCCTATGTGTGTACTTTTCCCTTTTTTATAAATCCTCTCCCCTCCTATTTTCTAATGAAAGGAGGTAGAAAGAGAGATAGAAAAAGAGAGAGAGAGAGAGAGAGAATCAATTTCCGCTGTAGCTGAGCGACAATTTTATTTTAACTCGTGTGCGTGTGTAGTGTGCTTTAATTGCCTTTGAAATTTTTTTTTTTTCTATTGCGGGACAAGAAGATCTTTCTACATCCTTCATCAGTTCTCTTTTTTTTCTTCTTCTTATTTGAAAACTAATAATGTAAGTCATTTAACAAAAATAATAAAGTATATATAAACTAAGATAAAACTTAAGGTCATCTGCTGCTTTGAAAGTAATCAATCCAAATTCGGATGTCGCAAGACGCGGACAGGCACTTCAGCTCAACATTACTGCCGCGATAGGTTTACAAGAAGTGCTAAGATCTAACTTGGGTCCTAGAGGAACAATCAAGATGTAACTATATAATATAATAAACATGTTACAAAGTGAACTTATCATCACATAGGTTGGTAGATGGTGCTGGTGGTATTAAGCTTACCAAAGACGGAAAGGTCCTGTTGAGTGAAATGGTAAGCAAAAACACATAAATATACATAATGATCACTAACACTTAAAAAGCAAATTCAACATCCTACTGCTGCCATGATTGCCAAAGCCGCCACAGCTCAAGATGAAATCACAGGAGATGGCACAACATCCATCGTCTTGATGGTCGGTGAACTTTTAAAACAAGCCGAACGTTATATCTCTGAAGGCCTCCATCCTCGTGTAATCACAGAAGGATACGATCTTGCCAAAAAGGAAGCTCTCAAGGTAAGCATATATTCTACCGTGGAGAACAGTTATCTAATACATTGTAGTTTTTGGATGAATTCAAAGTGCAACGAGCCGAGATTGATCGTGAATTACTAGTATCAGTCGCACGTACCTCTCTTCGCACCAAAGTTCACCGTGCCTTGGCTGACACGTTGACCGAAGCTGTGGTCGATGCTGTCTTGGCTATTCATCGTGAAGGAGAACCTATCGATCTTCATATGGTTGAAATCATGAAAATGCAACACCGTTCAGAGACAGAGTCTAAGCTGATCCGTGGTCTTGTCTTGGACCATGGTGCTCGTCATCCTGATATGCCCAAGCGAATCAAAGATGCATTCATCTTGACACTCAACGTCAGTCTCGAATACGAAAAATCTGAAATCAACTCTGGCTTCTTCTATTCTACTCCTGAGCAACGTGATAGATTGGTAGAAAGTGAACGTAAGCATGTGGATGATAAGGTCCGCCGTCTAGTCGAGTTCAAGAATGAGATTTGTAGCGGTGAAAATGCTGATAAGGGATTTGTTATCATCAACCAAAAGGGTATTGACCCTCTTTCTCTTGACTTATTGGCTAAGCATGGTATCTTGGCCCTTCGTAGAGCTAAAAGAAGAAATATGGAGCGTCTTCAACTGGCGTGTGGTGGTGTTGCTCAAAACTCAGTAGAAGATTTGACACCTGAAATATTAGGTTACGCAGGATTAGTCTATGAACAAGTGTTGGGGGAAGATAAATACACATTTGTTGAAGATGTCAAGGATCCCTATAGTGTGACCATCTTGATCAAGGGACCTAATCCTCATATCATTGCTCAAACAAATGACGCTGTTCGTGATGGTCTTCGTGCTGTCAAGAATGCAATTGAAGATAAAGCTGTTGTTCCCGGTGGAGGTGCCTTTGAAGTAGCTCTCGCTCAACATTTGATGAAATATAAAAAGGAAGTCAAGGGTCGTGCCAAGATGGGCGTTCAAGCCTTTGCTGATGCTATGTTGATCATACCCAAGGTCCTTGCTAAAAATGCTGGTTTTGATGTTCAGGATGTGATTGTTGCTTTACAGGTAAGAAAAAAAAAAAGATGTATATAATAAAACTAACATGTTTTAAGGATGAACACTCTGATGGTCACGTTGTAGGTGTTGACCTGAAGACAGGTGAAACGATGGATCCTAAATTAGAAGGCGTTTGGGACAATTACAGAGTTCATCGTCATATGCTCCATTCTTGCTCTGTTATCGCAAGTAACCTCTTATTAGTTGATGAAATGATGCGTGCTGGTAGAACATCCTTGAAAGGACCTCAACTTGGAGAATAAAGCAATGACGCATATAAAAAGTGATTAAAAAAAAAACAACTTTAATTCTAATAAGGGTTGCATCTATTTAGTTCAGCAAAGTAACTATGATTGAGTGCATCCTTTGCTGATATTCTTAATTGAGGTTGATATTGAAGCATACGACTGAGTAAATCGAGACCACAGACATCAATATTGGGTAAAACTTGACTTATGCTCTGTTGAGGATAGATGACAGCTGGCTGTTTATATTCTGATAGTTGCGAGACACCAGGCCAAGTCTGTTCTGTTGGTGTGCCTAATAACCGAAATATCTTTTGTAACTGATCTTCATTGGTCGTTCCAGGGAACAATGGTCGACCTGTGTACATTTCACCCATAATGCAGCCTGCTGACCAGATATCGATGGATGTCGAATACATACGAGAGCCCAAAAGGACATCAGGTGCACGATACCAAAGCGTGACAACTTCATTCGAAAACGTGTTTACAGGGATACCAAAGGCACGAGCCAGACCAAAGTCTCCCAATTTCAATTCACCATGTTTATTGATCAGCAGGTTCTGAGGCTTCAGGTCACGATGAAGTACTCTATTTTCATGACAATAGGCGATACCCTTCAATAGTTGATACATGAACGACTTGATAGTGGCTGTGTCGAGATTACCCTGTCGAGCGTCCATAAACTTTTTGAGGTCTTGGTCCATATACTCTGAGACAAGAATGAGTTTACTTTCGGTATGAATGACATCAAGTAGTCGAATGATGTTGGTATGTTTGAGTTCCTTCATGAGTGAAATTTCTCGAATGGCTGTGGAGGGTGCACCTTCTTCAGGATCTAAGTGAATTTCTTTAAGAGCTACTGTCTCTCCTGTAATTCGACTCTTTCCTTTATAAACGGTCGCATAGGTGCCTTCACCTAGCTTTTCCAGTCGAGTGTACCTTGTTTCAGGGTTCGAACCCAGGGAGTTCATGTTTTTGAACAAGAAGAAACACAAAAAAAGAAAATACAAGAAATCATGCAAAAAATAAAAAAGATGGCGCCTCGGCCAACAGAGAAGTAAAAAAAAAAAAAGGGGGGGAGATCTGCCATAGTCTGGAATCTCTCTCTCTCTCTCTCTCTCTTTCTTTCTTTCTTTCTTTCCATATAATATAGTGATATATAGCATTGAATTTATTCGGTATCAAAAGGGGAGAACTTTTTATTGCCATGTGTCGAATAACCTCAGTCGGTTAATATTGGTTTCTATTTTTATAATTTCATTTTCCAGCAGTGGTTGCAGCCAATTCTTCTCTAACGGCTTCAATATGTTGCTTTAATAAATAATCCTTCTCTTTGAGTTCTTGTTCTTCTCTTTTCAGTCTAGCAATTTCTTCTCTTAATTGTTGCTCTTCATGAGTCAATCGATCCTTTCTAAAGGAGCCTTGGGGCTTGTTTAATAGTTCTGAACGGTAATAGTCTGCCATGAGATAGGTATGTGTATAAAAAAAAGAAGAAAAAAAAAAGAATGAGAATGAACTAATTTATAAGCTAAAACATAGATAGAATACTCCTAACAGGCATGTTTTCTCTTTCCCCTTATTATTTTTATACATTTAAATGGTCTCTCTTTCATTCTCTGTTAAAAAAAAAAGCAGCATAACTGTTTTTTTTTATTGCATAAGAAGCTTTATATAGTAATTACACAAGATAAATTATTTATAATAGCTAATTACACAAAATCTACATCTCATTCAACATTTACGCCCTTATTCATCGCAAAGAACGAAGCCCTTAAGCCTGTGGCAGCACGATGACGCGAAAAAAACGAGCGTAGCGAATTGGGAGCGACCAGTTGCACAAAATATGTACTGGAATAAGAAAAAATATGCAACATTACATGGCTTGGTTGCTTTTTTTTCGTTACTCTTTCTAGTTGAACATCACACATGCGCGACAAGTATTTGGTTCCTGAAAATGCATGAGCTTTCTTTCCTTTCTCATATTATTGAACGTTTCTTTCTTTTGATTCAAGTTCGCCTTCTAATGTTGCATTGTATTTTCCTTCTTTTTGTCGCTCAATACAACAATAGAAACAAATACTTCTAGAACAATCATATGCCCCTCATGCGTTGCAGCGTCAACGGATTCCCGCTATCGAATTTGTCAATCATGTAGAGAACAAGTTGCGGCTTCATGACATAAACGTCGAACTGAACAAGTGGAGCAGGAAGCCCTAGATTAGAACCTTCATGTTGCCTATATTTCTCAGCTATACCTTTTACAGTCACTAAACCTTGGACGCATGAACAAGGTGTGTCCACGCTGCCATGCCCTGTACTGGGTAAACAAAAGGCAAGAGACATCTACGTCAAGGAACCCTAGCTGGGAGCCATGCTGCAAACAGGATTAGTCCAGTTAAAGCTCTTGCCTGACCCGCCTGAGTACTCGAAGGATTTGCTTATACGCACAGATGCCCAAGGAAGGCACCTTAAAGACAACCTTTGTCCGTACAGCGCTACCTTTGCATTTACTTCATTGGACTACCATTTGCTTTCTGCCCGGGATCTTGATATCATTAACAGCAGTAGAAGAGGATGGGATGCGTTTCATATCCACGGCGCGCTTTGCCGCCGCCAGGGACCACCTTTTCTTTAAGGCGGCAGCGAGTCATCCTTCGCCCAACTTTACATATATAACTCATCTTACACTGCACAAAGAAGATCCGAAAGAAACGAAATCTTTAATTCCCCTGTATCATAGCGGAGCTTTCTACTGTGCCACCTCATTGTAATCTCTTTTTCACGCATATATCACCATGGGATTCTAAGCAGATACAAGGATACAAATACGGGCAGAGATTTGAGCAGTAACACGAATGAAAATAATGAAGCAACTCGCCTTACATTATCATCAGTCTTTCGATGAGAACGAGGTCTATTGAAGGGAGTAACAGACGCACTCACAACCTTCTCATAATGGAGGAAGTCGTTGCTGTCATCCCCATTAAGTATAACGATAGAAAGCTTCAGAGATATTACATTAAGAAGAGACTATAATGTCAGCGTATGTCAAGGCAACACTCTCAAAGAGTCGGTCAAACACACGCTGCATACATGCCTACCCACTACGTCCTTTTTATTTCCTTATGGAACTTATGGATGGACATTGAGACCTGCGACTCTCTCTCTCTTTACCAACAGTCATAGTTACTCTTTCTGCTGCTGCTGCTGCTACTACAGTCGTTGAAGATGGAATTCGTGTAGAGTTGAATCTATCGTTACTATAAGATATGTTACGCCTTCATCAAATCTGGTCAACTCAGTTCAAATATCTCAGCTTCTTAAATAAAGATACACACCACATTCTCACCGTACGTTTACTTTATCTGATGTCAACTTTTTAATATAAATACTATAATTACAAAAGAAACCTATATTTTAACACACATTCTTAATCTTTTCTAGTTCAATCGCCCACTGTCTTCGCAAATCATCTATACTACTTGAGGAGTATCTATTCTTGTTTGGACTTGGAGTCAACTTCTTTTTAGCTTGAGAAGCTTGGGTATGACCAGAAGAGAGTCTGTCAAACACATTGTTGACAGCAGCCGATCTTCTCAGTTCATAAGAGTTTGTTGGTGAAGACTTCTTTCTCATCATCATAAATTCCTGCCCGATGTCGGGATTTGAGTAACGATGAGCCAGTAATTCTTGCTGGCTGGCCATTTCCCTCAAAAGGGACCGTCTTCTCTGCATCAGTGGTGAAGGGGCTGTGGGCGGCTGTTGAAAGGAAAAGGCGCGGCGGCGGTTCTGTTGTGATGGTGATTCTACCATCTTGGGAGGAGCAGGAGGAAGCGAAGTTGCATGTGTGAGACTGTACATGCTATCGGATTGAATCGATAGTCGACGTCTTGGTTCGCTGGAAATCATGAATTGTTGCAAGAACTGTTCGGGAGAAGAAGATGAGTTGCGACGGCCAGCCAGAGGTGACGCAGACGGCTTCATCGGAGCACCTGGTCGTTGCTGTAGTGGAAGAGAAGGTCGACGTTGGAGATAAGGACTGAGTTCAGCTTCTGCCAATGTCGAAGGTGTCGGTTGACGAGGTGGGCGTAATTCTCCCATGCCTTCGTTATAAATTTTGTGAAACAAGGTTTCCACATGTTGATGATGGTCCTCCGGTAAGACATCAATGGCCGAGTCTGCATCACTGTTATCTTCGGAATAGTGAGACAGTTTCGAAAATGCAGAATGGGTGGAGGTACGACGACGATGAAGTTGCTTCAATCTCTTTTCGTAATCATCTGTTGCATCAAGAGCAGTCTTCTTCATGACAATCAACGTACGACGCAAATCTTCGGTTGTCTTTTCGTACTGTTGAATAGCCATTTTGTTTTGGGCTTCATCCATGCGAAGGGTGACAATGTCGTCCAGGGTAGCTTCCATGACGCATCGGAATTCATCAATATCCATTGACCTCAAGATCTTGGACATCATTTCAATACACTGTTCGGGGGTTGCACTTGGAGGCAGGCTAAATCGTTCTTCAAGTGCGTCCATGTCTTGCCAGTCGTCATTATCTTCTTGTTGTCTAGGCTTGGCAGCAAAGGTGACACGCTTTTCGATAGGCTTACTTGAGATATCAACGATATCGTCGTCATCTTGCAGAGCATCAGCAGCAACGATATTATTGATGGCGTGGATACGAGCATTGATATATGAGATCTCAGCTTCGATCATTTCAATGTTTTCATCAATGACTTGTCTGAAAGCACGATCGATAGGAATCATGTCTTTATCTTCGCCTTGTAACAAGTGTTCGCGTTCAGAGATGTACTCTTCCTTCTTTTGAGCAAGATCATTGCGCTTAGAGATCAGCTGTCGTAGTTCCTCAGCAGCTTGTTTGCTCTGGATGTATTGAGATAATGCTTGATCGAGCAACAGCTTCTTTTTAGCAGCGCGCACTTGAGGAGGAATGCGATGATTCTTTGTGACATTGGCGGCTGAAGCAGTGGTAGAAGTGCGGTGACGTCTTCCGGCACCACTTCGACGTAACTGGCCCAAGTCGAGCAAGGAACTAAAGTTGGCAAGGAGTTTGTCATCCAAGACGCCACCTTCACGGACAGCTTTTTTGAGGATATTGACCAAGGACTTGAGCTTTTCAGCTGTGACGAGAGATTCATCAGTCTTTTTCTGAAGGACCATTTGAAGTTGTTTAGCTTCTCTTTCCAACTTGCGCTTTGTCTCAGCATCACGTTGCTGACGACGACGCAGCTGCTGAATTTCGCGTTCGTGTGAACTTAATTTCTCCTTGACACGCTCGGCTTCTTCTTTCATACGCTTGATCATTCGGCGCTTTTCAACCTTGAGTGTTTCAACATTGACACGAAGAGCGCGGAGCATGCTCTCGTTCTGGTTGCGTGCAGATTGAATTGAGCTTGTTGTTTGAGAATACTTGCGACGAAGATCGGCAAGCTGTGTCATCAGATTCTTCATCTTGGCTTCGTATGCATGGCGGATGTCGTTCATGCTTTGTTGTTGAGCGATATCTTGACGTTGAGCAACTTCTTGACGGAGCACGAGGATTTCGTCACGTAGGGAATAGATCTTTTGTTCAAACTTCTTGCGCATATCAATGTATTCGAGCTCGGTCTTCTCGAGCTGGTTTACCAGGGACTCGTTCACTTGGATGTCAGATTGGATTTGATCGAGCATACGATGGAACTGTGGATTGAATTCAGAAAAGTCGGTATCGTCCGTCAAAAAGGTATCGGCTGATGGCATGCGAGAACGATAAGAGGGTAATAGTTTAGGCTACGAAATGGTTAATATATGTCTTTCTTTAGGGTATCTTTTTTTTTTTGCTTACTTGATCGGCTGTTAGTTCTTCAAGGTCATCAAAGAGAGTTTCATCTGACTGAAGACGAATGAATAGCTCATCGTCAGCTAGGAGGTCGCATTCATAATCTACATTGTCCTCTGGTGTTCTCATCTAAAGAAAAGATTAGTACTTGTGGTATAAGATAAGCATTTCGTTTACCTTGAATTCATCTAGTACTTTCAAGGCTTTATCAATTTGACTCTTTGCATTGAGAATGGAATGTTTTGCGTCGATTCGGAGACCGCAAGACTCTGAGGTCTGAATAGATCCTAGTGTTTCCTTGAGCCATGCTTCAATGTCTTCATCTTCGCTGCTGCTAACTATCTTGTTATTCTCAGATTGCTTATGTGGTACTTTGGAACGTCTTGTGGACTTGAAAGTAATATTCTTGGCAGTTGTGGTGGTTGTACTCCCATTAATGGTTCTTCTCTTTTTGGTATGACCAGCCGACCTGCGCTTACTTATCGTATGTGATACATGTGGACTCATGCCTGACACAGCGTCCATAAGCGGGGCACGCACAGACTCGGAGAAGGCCAACCGTTCTTGTGTATCAGCAAGCTCGTTACGTAAGTCCTGGATTGTCTTTTGATATTGTGCAATTATGGGGGAACTTTCAAAGTCACCTGACGATAGCTCACGTTCCATCAAAAGTGTGTCTCGTTCGGCCGTCAATCGAACAATGTCATCTGACATTGACTGAATCCGTGACTTCAGTCGGTCAATTTCTTCTTGATGACCCAGCAGGTTGCCCACCAGCCCACCAGCGCCTGTTTTGGATGCCTTGAGTGCCTGTAGTTCCATAGTCAGGCGCGCGACCTGAGACCGAAGTTGATTGACTTGGACAGAGGAACCAACGAATTCCTGGTTGATGGCTACTTTATTTTTGATATTTCGTGCACGATTGGCGTATTTGAGTGTACTCAATGTCTCTGGAAAATTGGTATCGGATGGCGACACGCATGCCATCATCAGAGTTTGAGAATTACCGCCAAGTGAGTCTTGTAGAAGTCGAGTGAGCTTAGAATCACGGTAGGGCACATGAGATGATTTTCTAGACTCATCGCCTAGAGCACTGATGACGTTGCCAAGTGCCAGTAGACCAGAGTTAATAGAGATACCTTCTCTGGCGCGATCGCCTTGAGCATTGGTTCGTTTTAGCTAAGATAACATAAGAATAGGGAAGTGTGACTTTATGTAATGTTACCCTTTCAGAGCCAGCAAGATCAACAAAATGAAATTTACTGACAATCACTTGTTCCTCATTTTGCTCTTGCAGTAGTTTTTGCTTCAAGATGACGGAAAAAATAGCGTGTGATCGAGAGGAAACGGAGTTCATATCGGTTGATCCGGTTGTGCGACCGAGTGATCCTTTGATCAAGTTCTTGACGAGATCCTCAGGTGTCTGGCAGACTTCCTCACGAACACCAGCCCAATAGATATTTCCATTAACGTCTTCACGAATTTGAACGTCGCATTTTTTTGATTTAGAAGGGTTAAGTAAATCGACAAGGTCTTCGTTGTAAAGTTCTAGAAAGGATACTAGCACTTGATAGTCGATAGGTTCTGTCTGTTTCTTTTTTTCTAGTCGCTGAAACAAGTCATGAATGAATCTAGGGACAATACCTAAGGGAAAAAAATGTGATTTTCAACAAATGTTTCATGTTTTATGTTTGTTTATGTTTACCTTGATGTTCTGAGTCGATGTGTTCTTCTAAGGCTGTGCCCATGCTGTAGGTTTTACCAGATCCTGTTTGACTAAATAAAGAATTTATTAATTTAGTGATCTACAACAACTGTATAAACACAAGCATTACCCATAGGCTAATATTGTTGCGTTAAACCTAAAGAATATGAGTGCTGTGAAGAAAGTATAAGGTTCTGTTGGGTTACCCATCTACAAATTTTTCTACTAAAGGTACGACAGATGTATTATAAATATCCTCCTGTTTCGTATTTGTATCGAACACATAATCATATGTAAATGAATGATCCTTTCCGATAAGTATTTGTGGTTGATGTGGTATAAAAGATATACATTCTGTACAATTTGATAGTTGTTCTTTTTGTGTTAAAGGGCGTACACGTAGTGCCACTCTACATAAAATAAATTATATTATAAACTAGTGAATAAATAAAATAACTAAAAAGTTATACCTAACAGCTGTTGAAGTCATATTATTTTACAATAAAAAAAAAAAGAAAAAAAAAAGGGGGGGAGAAAAAAAGAGTGTAAAAAAAAAAATAAACCTTAATATCCGTTTCATCATCTCCTAATCTTTCTATTTTGATGGCCTGACGAGGTTGCATAAATCCGTTCGTGGGGACTGTCGTTCTTTTAATAGAATACACACAACCCACAGACATTCCGAGATGTCAATATATATTTGGGTTAGAAGACAAGGATAAATTTTTTTATTTTGCGTAACAATGATCATTCTGTAGACGGTATTACTATAAAATGGGCATCCGGATTAGGTAGAAGAAAACGCTTTAGCCACCCTTGAAGGTACGCAAATACCAGTAACGCAAGACAGGTTAGGGCAACAGTCATCTCCAGACCGACAGTTCTTTAAAAGGGATGTACAATGTTGAAACGAACTAGTGACCATCACCATGACGACTATCAACACTAATTTGTTCATTATTAAAATAATAAAAAAGAGAAAAGAGAGAATTGAAAAAAAAAGAAGGGGGAATAATGTCAAATTGTTGTTTGCCCCTGATTAATTTGATTGTCAAAGTAAACCTATTGCTCCTTTTTTTTTTCTTTGAAAACAGGTTTTTCTTTTTCTTTATTTTGATAAACTATCATTGGTTAATGCGATTTCCACATTCCTAATCAAATTTGTAACAAACAAAAAAAAAAAGTAACCTTAGAGAGATTAGAAAGATATCATCGGGTCAAATCTGTAGTCACCTCTATTTGCCACCTCCCCCTGAGCTTATTTTTAAATGAGTCCAAAAATAACACAGAGGAAACAATTTTGATTGGTTAATACTTGGTTACTAGAATGCTTATTCTTAGACTTACAGACACTGCAAGAGTGCAGTCGGAACCTGAACCAGTGTACGGTGAAGTGACATATTTCCTCTAAATTTTGAAAAAGTTGTTTTTTTTTTACTCAATTCTTGATCATTTCTAATGGTCCCAAATTTGCTCAGCAATGCCAAACCAATCTCTATCTATTTCATAATAGTCAGACGTCATAGTTACTTGAAGAATACGTGAATCACTGCCAAGACCTATCTCGTAAACAAAGATTTTTTTTTACCTGAGCACCTGCCAAAGATTCTGCAAGTGCATCTTATTTTCAGCATATAAACGTTATTAATATATCTATGTAAGGTTCCCAGAGTATTAAAAAAGGGAAGCTAGAGAAGAAACGATTGACAACTTTGTCAAAGATTTGAAAAACCAATACTTGAATTCTGAAGCAAAGCTGGCAACTCCACTTTTATGCAACTTTTTTCAAACATGAGAGTGAGTTTGATGTTAACAGAGGTTTTTAACCGCAAGAAGTGAACGATGTATCAAATAGAGGCGGTATAAAGTACGAAATTCATAATGAATTCAAATAATGAGAGAAAAAAAAAAAAGAGGCTCATTGATTTCTTTTTATCAAGCCACGATTAACAAAACGATGGCTCTAATCATTTTCGTTCAGACAACCTGAATATTTATAAACCCGTCGTTTGGACCCTGTGAGGCTGCTGATTAGTTTTTTGAGCACAGCACTGGCGTCACTGCACGTCGGCATCTTGTTCTTTTATAGTAAAAAAAGAAGCTTCTTTTTTATTTATACAAATAATGTGCGCACATTCTTTGTTTATTTTATGTTGTTGTAAACAATGAAAAGGTAGTTTCTTTAGCGTCTGACAGGCACGCATTTATGTTCTATTGGGTTACAAATAGAACCAGGGCAGCATCGTTCAAGATCTTGACCACAGGGTGAACCCTTGGGCTGGCAGGCAGCAGAGATGATAACAGGCAGGGTAAGTAAAGTGACCAAGGAAATAAACTTCATCAAAATAAAGAGAAAAAGAAAAGAACTGCCTCATAGTCACTTACATGTTCTGTTATCACACAAACCGTTACATTGTATAAATTGTAAAGAGCAAAAAGGAAAATGGGCCTTTATATGGCAGTACTGTGTTCATCTGCATAAATATGCATAGATCGATGATGCTTTATGTAATATTACATCATCTTGGCAAGACACAGCAAAATTCACTCTTTATTGTAATTTTCATTAAAACTGAAACTCGCGCGATGCATACTTTTCTGCAGCCTCTTGAGCCTCGCGAGTTGCCTTTTCTTTTTGATCTCCGGACCAATTGTGCTCTTCAGCAAGTTTGACTACTTCAGCAGCAGCTAATGCAGCCACACTCTGCTTGATGAATGCATGCGACATGGGTTCGCCTTGACGAGCTTGATGACGAGCATATGCTTTGACAGCTTCGAATGCAGCTGCACCAGCAATCAATTGGTGAGAGAGGTGAGCCTTTCGACCTTCGTTGTAGACCTCATTATGAGCTCGAGAGGCTATGATATATTAGCCAATCAAAATAAACATTTATGCTTCTTAGTTATCTTTACCGTCTTCATAGGATGGATAGGGGTTACTGCCATATTGGTTATCAGGTTGGCCATAACCGTAGGATTGTCCGCTAGGAGGAGGATAATAAGGATAGTTTTGGCCTTGTTGCTGCTGAGGGTACTGTGGATAACCGGGTGATTGTTGAGATTGGGGGTACTGGGGATAACCTTGTTGTTGTTCTTGTTGTTGTTGTTGGGGATAATCAGGTGGAGGGTAATAAGGAACTTGGCCACCACCATGTTGAGGTTCGCCTACAGGGACAATAGTCCACTTTTGGTTATGATTATCGGAATCTTTGCGCTTATACAAAATGATGCGAGTGCCTTCCTTGTTTCCACCACCCTATGAAAAGCGTGTTAGCAGGAAGAGCGGACCTCGACGTTCTCACGTGTACCCTAATATCCATCACCAAACGAGGGTCAGCCAAGCAGTAAACAAAGCCATCACGGTAACCAAATCGTTGGTTATGTGCCCTGTGATAAATAAACATTGAATACAGCATTGTCTATGATACCATGCTACTCTTACATCGTCATCTTTCTAGAATATTGTACAATTGCTGTATCCGACTTGAGGTCGCCTCCACGGACGTCCATAACTTAAAGTATCAAGTAAACATCAAGCCCGTGTGTTGTAACATCATTCTTACCTAAACCAGATCGTTTATTGATCAAAAAGCCATCTTCGGCACGCCAAAGCTATTATAGCGGAAAAACGGTTAGTATATACTATTTTTATTTCATGCCAAGCAAAGGTCTAGTCTACCTGGTTATCGTTATCATCACCTGCTTTCTAGACATAATATAAGAATCTATACATGTAAAATCCCGTATGTTCTTACCTGTGGCCAGATGATAATGTTGGAGTCATCCTAGTATTATAATGGGTAAATATATGCATTTTCTTGTCGTGTATGAGTATTCATCTCTTACGGTTGTTTCACCCATGTAGACATCCATGACTTGTCCATTTGCTTGAGACTTTATAAAGAAATATTGACCGTCGGGAAATCCGTGCATTGTTTGTTAAGTTTGTGAGAAAGAAGCGTGAACAAATGGACCTTTATTCCGTTTATTCTTTTATATGCATTCTGTGTTTGGATGCAGTGTTTGAAATTGAATTTCAACTTGTATTCTATTGGATAGTTGATATTAAAAATAAACAGCTGCAATTAATTGAGGAAAGGGCATAAACTGGCTGTCAGCTGTGATTTAAGTTTTTCATCTAGCCACCAAGAACCATGCGCTTGTATAAATATATATGTAGCGTGTATGCAGTCATAACTTCATATACACATATACAACACGGCTCTGCTTAATAGGTTACTCCTCACTAAAATACTCCTAAGCCTAAAAAATATACACGCTTTAGTTGATTATCAGTCTTTATTATTTAAAAAAAAGTTTAATACATAAAATGAGCTTGATATTTTTTATAGAAAAGAAGAGACTCGTATAATGTGGTCAACATTTATAAACAACACGTAGCTGATTTACTAATCATTTGTTTTATATTCCATTCTTTTGCTTCTATTGTTATCTTATTCGTTATCTAAAATTATCATTTTTTTTTTTATCAATGTGCGAGTAATTTGTATGCTGGAGAATACCAAAATCCTGTCCTAGACATCCTAACCAACTGCTCACGAAGGCCCAAATACCACACCCCTCTGTCCTTCTCTCATGCTTCTTCCTCGTTCTCTCGTTGGGCCCCTTATATACACCACCCTTTATGAGCTTGATAGCCTATGCCACGAACACGATATGCTACATACACCATCTGAATTAAGACAAAGGTTTCTTTATTAGCCTCTCACTTCTCAACACCCTTTCGATCTAATTCTTTTTTGTTCCCTTCTTATTCGATTTCCTTTGCTTTTCTTCTTCCTTTTTTTTTCCCTTTAATCTCTAAAAGGGGTTTTTAGATTATATATACTTTGTTGATCTGCCCCAGACAGGATAAAATTCTATTGTTTCAATGCGTCCATAGTTGTCTTTTATTTTCTTTGTTCAATTGTATGCTGAATAACAAAGGTCGTTACCATAGAAAGAAATCAAAGTCACAATTAAGCGATCTATGTTATATTCATATTCAAGTTTGCACAGTCAAAACTTCCCTTTTTATCTCCTTTTCACTCACTTCCTCTCTGTTTCTATTCAATGACTTACATTTGTACAATATGTATTTCCGATCTTAATTCTAATGTGCCTGTAGCTGTATCTTGTGGTCACTTATTTCACAGGACTTGGTAATGGAATACACTCATTCTTGTATTTTATTAAACAACTTACTGTGAATAGTATTGAAACATGGATGTCAAGTCATTCTGCTGGTGGATCACGTCGTAATGCATCCAGCTGTCCTTTATGTAAAAAGTCCATTTCCAAAAAGGATATCTCTGGTCCACTATTCTTTTCAACTAATGAAAGTGTTGAACCCGAACCACCAACGTCTGTGCAGGATAAATTGAAAATTGAGGAACTAGAAGAAAGTAAAAAACAACTATTGAACCATCTTAATGAAATGGCCCATAGCTTGGTTTTAACGAATGAAAAGCTATCTCAAGCACAAACAGAGATAAGACAACAAGAGACTGTAAAGGAAAAATACCAATCGACTGTAAGATATCTTAAGCAATTGAAGAGGTATGTTTCATTTGTAATATGTGCACAGTCGACCTTTGGCTTATTTGTGTCTTTAATAGAGTTGCTGATATCGATGACTATCTATCTCAACCTACAACACAAGCCTATCTTGGTACACTTTCTAGATTACCTCGACCTGAGTTAGTTGTTGCTATTGGTGGATTGAAAGCAAGATGTGTACAGCTGGCAAAGTAAGTGAATGGATAGTGTTTGTTTCTGATCTAACGCTCCCTGTTTAGCGAAAGAGATATTGCCGTAAAAAAAGTAGATAGATTCAAAAGAAAAGAAGAAGAGTTGACAGAAAAAGTAAAGGCACTATCAAAGAAGTTGACAAGACTAAAGGCTAAAAACAAGAACATCAATAAACCATATGATACAAGCGATCTTTTAAGACATGATGAACCTTCTACTTCCCGAGACATAATTGTGCTAGACTCTGATGATAATAATGGTGGTACTGACGATGATAATGAAAATAAGCCGTATGTGTTTAGAGTGATATTTATTATTTAATCTAATTTTTTTTTTCCTTCCTAGTATAATAGAAAGTAGTAGCAGGCAACCTATGTTTAGTACACCAATAGATGAGTAAGTTATTTATTATCTCGTTTTAGTCCAGTTGTAATTGACCTATTTATATAGAGAGCTATACTCTTCTTCGGATGACAGCGATGGAGATAACCTATTATATACTGTTGCAGACAACGCAAGAAGGTACATACCTGTGATTATGCTCTTTAGTTAATACTTACCGTTTCTTTTTCAGAATTCATGGAACAGCAAGAATAATGGATAATAGCGATGATGACGAGGATGATGACAACCAGGAAGTCGATAGTCCCAGACTTGGACAGAAACGACCAACATATCATAACAACGACATGAACAAGAGAATGAGAACGGAAGGTGTCTTGTAAATGAAAAAGTATATCATGAACTATAGGAAATCCCTTCTCAACTAGAACAAAAAGTGCATTTACAACATTCTCAAAAGTATATACATTTGTATACCTTAGTCACATCATCCCCTCCATTAAGAGCTTCTGTAAATAAATTACGCCCATTTTACCCATATCAGTAGGTTTAACATACACCCTGTTGAATAAGTTTACATGAAATGATCAACCCTATGCAAGGTAACTACATGAAAAGAAAAGAAATAATATGGATTAGAAACAAAATGTATTTATTACAATCGTCTAATCTTTCTTTCTATCTCAAAGATAAGCGCTCTCCATAGCTTCATTACGAATACCAATGCATCTTCTTCTAGAGCCTACATATAAGGATGGTCAATATATCTTTCATTATATGGTATTTTCTTTATATGTACCCCTTCTAGTTCGCTCACAAGCTCATCAGGTCCTTTCTTTTCTCTTATGAACTTGAGAACAAAATTCACCAGGTCTTCTTCTTCCATTCCCAATACTTCATATATCTTTTTAGATACAAATGGACGTAACTTTTGCTCGATAAGAGGCTAATATCACAAGTTAGAGATGACATGATTTAAAATAATATCACTCACCTCAGCCAATTCTTCCCATCTAACCCGATAGCTCCATAGTTCATTCTGTGAGCTAGGTATAGAATCAATTAGCTTCTTGAGTCTCGCTGTTCTTTCTTCAACTGTCATTTCTTCATCATCAGAGTACTGTCGGTTGTCTATATCACTATAGTCTAAAGGCACAAGCACACGGCGTTTCTTCTTGCTTTCTTCTTCTTCTTCCTCATCAACACCACCCAGCGTGTTTCGTTTAATTGAAATGTTAAAGTTAAGTTTTGTGGTTTTCACTGCAATCTTTCCATCTTCTCCTTCTCTGTTCAATATTTTGCTTTCCTTTCTTATACGTTCTTCTTCTTCCTGACGGCGTTTCTCTTCTTCTATTTCCTGTTGTTCTCTTCGTCTATCCTCTTCATCGCGTTCATGCTCTCTTCTACGAACATTTTCTCGCATCTTTCTCCATCGAGATCTGAAGAACGGTCAGTAATGAGTAGAGAATAATCTGCTGCTCTTACCTATCTGAATAATATGGCTCTTCTCCTTTTTCCATCTCAACTTCGTCATCCCAATTAGCCAATCGCTCTAGCCAATAAGCTCTGTCTTTAACCAACCTTTCTTCTTCCTCTTTCTCTCTCTTCATATCCTTTTCATAATCACGAAGTTGAGCATTCTGCCTATTCTCGAACCGTTTCTCTCTGTGACGATAAGCATTTTCGACATCACGTTCATGTTTCTCTCTTCGTCTTCTTTCAATTTCTTCATCCGTCATTGCCAATTCTTTCTCATCCACAGAACCTTTGACAAAGTCTCTTCTTCTCTCAGTTGAGCTTCTACGTCTTCTTTCTGTACGCTTATCTTGGTCCTTTTGAGCGGCACGTTCTTTAAACATGGCCAAGTCTCTTGCGAGAGAATCCTGTTCGTTATTATGCGTCGTTTCTGTTGAATGTCCTTCTGTTGTTAGTTGCTCTGATGATAAAGTGGCTGTATCTCCTTCAGCAGGTGATAATCCCTTTGATATAGCTGCAACGTACTTCAAGACTGTACGATATTTTTCAAGATCGATTTCTTTGTCTTGTTCCTCTGTCGTTTGCTTGGATGAATGCTGATAGTTTTCCAAATAACTTCGTACATTGTCGTCTGCTTTTACAATCAATTTCTTTTCGATCTGACTACCGTCGGTTGCTTTCAAGGTGACGCCATCGGTTTTTTCGCCTCCAATGACTCTTAGTGCACATAAAGAACTGTCAGGATCTTCATAGGTTGCGAATCCAAAACCTTTAGGATTCCCTGAGGCGTCCTTGGCACGTTTCCAGTGCTTTAGTGTACCACAAGTCTATTATTATTATTACAACAATTAGATTTTAATGAAAACAAACCATTTTAATTTTTTTTTTTTTACTTGTAATATCTTTTCTATCCATTCATCACTAATGCCTGGAGCAATGGCTCCTACAAAGAGAGTATTTAACTTGTCTGCACTTTCAGGTGCTGCTGTTTGGGTAGGCGGTGGACGGTAAACCAGATTGTACTGTCCTCCATAGGCAGGTGGTCGAATAGGGGCGGGATATCGTGGAGGAATGGGTGGTTGTCCGAATGCTCCTATTGCTGGTGGAGGAGGACGATAGCCTATATATATATATATAAAGAAAGAGATCAGTTATGCATCTAGAGTTAATTGTTTCGTTTACCATATTGATTGGGTCTATAAGGATCCATTAGAATAAACAAGGAGGAAACAAAAGGAATAGATCACACTCTAGGTACA
Organism: Rhizopus sp. PT2906; assembly: GCA_025529335.1. Taxonomy (NCBI): domain Eukaryota; kingdom Fungi; phylum Mucoromycota; class Mucoromycetes; order Mucorales; family Rhizopodaceae; genus Rhizopus; species Rhizopus sp. PT2906. The sequence continues at coordinate 78,423 of JAMYHX010000170.1, forward strand.
CACCTTAATATTCCCCCCCTCATTTCTCTAAATCAGGCTCAGACAAGCCACTGACCTTTTTTATTTCATTCTATTATGGTGCTTCAAATAGAAAGCTTTCCTGACGTGGTCATTGAGCACTTGGCCTATAACCTTGATCCCAAAGACATTGACCAACTTTCATATACCTCCAAAACTCTTTATAAAACATTTCATAACAATAACTTATGGAAAAGGTAAAAAAAAAGAGGCAAAGAGAAAGCAATAAAGACTAAAGCCTACAATAGTAAAGCAGTACATGACTTTGGTGACCTCTTTGAAATCTATACTATATTCAGTACAGCAGCCACTGGTCTATCTTTAGACCCTGCACTAACCAAAAAATTTCAACATGAGCCCTCCGACTGGCGATCATATTACCTCGAAAAGAACCAACAAAGCGAACAGGACGATCCAGCACTGATAGACCAAGCAGATCAGGAATATGCCAGCGCACAAGCTCACTTGAAAAGCTTTCAGGAAAATGGAGATATGAGCATTTTAGCTCTAGTTGCATCGAAAATGATGTGGATCTTGGACGTATTCCCAGCCCATGGAGGATGTTATTATATACTCGGCTTCATTCTCTTTGTGCTCAACAAGCTGGAAGAGGCAATGATTTTATTACAGATGGGACGTGCTGTTGATCCTACATTTGAGCCATTTGATGGTAAAAAAAAAAAAGCTTGTTAACACTATGAGAGTCGATTGATTTATCTTGCTGTTCTCTGTAATAGAACTAGAAGAAGAAATAGAACGCATTGTGAATGGATACAAGAGTGAAGAAGAATTACTGACTGAAGATAACCAATTATCAGAGGCATTGAAGCAAGCTTTATTGGAGATATTCAACAAATTTGATAAAGATCAAGATGGCGCGCTTAATTCTAAAGAATTGGATCAATTTATTTTCACAACCAATGGAACACATCCACCACCTGCATTCTTGCGTCAAATGGGCTTGAGATTTGGAGCAAACGCAAAAGGATGGTTGACAAGAGAAGGATTTTTAGCATTTTATTTAGAACAAACTCTTGATGATCCTTCAGAAACTAGAAATGATTTAGGTGTTCATGGATACGATCCTCAATCATTAAGGCAAAAGATGGAAGAATAAATATAAGAGACAATTTCCTGCAAGAGTCTATAAATTGATTTAAACGGCATTCTGTCATGTAGACATCTTGTTTTTTTATATAAGCTATGACGTACCTTTGGATTAAACTGGTCTTTATTATGTGTCTCTTGAGACCCAAAAGCCCGACTAGAGTGTTTATGACTATGATCTATAGAACAATGTCAAAAAAAGGTAAACAGAGCTTAATGAGATGGTATGAGACAGTAATCCACCACAAGACGAATTGTGATGTGGCATGATTAATGCTCTGGAAGGATATCCATTTTACCAGTTGGGTTGTTAACTGTCGTGCTCAGTTTTATGTTTTCGATATGCGGATATTGCTTATGGGTCATTTGTTCAACAAAGGATACGACAATCAGAGAGTATATGACTGACAGAAACATCTTCTTATCTCTATGCATGTTTGACATGAAAGAAAGAACTGTTCTTCAGATTGACAATTGATAGATTGTGTTATTCTTATGACGTGGTTGTACATAATGTGTTGTCAAAATCCATGGCTTTTTCTTGATTGTTACTCTTTTGACGAGAATGAAAGCAAGTGCGTACAATGATCTTCATTGCTCGGAAGTTTATTTTATACTCTTGAAGATTATAAAGACAATAGAAAAAGACGGAACTCATGGTGTTGTATGTTGTTGTTTTTATATATTATACAGATTTATGAAGCATTTTTTGTTTTGCATTGTATTCAATATTGGCGCCACCTGCGATCACATTCCCTAACGTAGTAAGCGTTGACTCCTTGCATCCACGGACTATTTATGATTTCGGAGACGGTTATTCTAAGCTCGGGATCCGGGTGAAGCATAGAATATAACAACTTTCGAGGTTCGTTGGGCATTTCGCTGAAACCAATAAACCTCTTATCTTCAAAAGCACGAAGATATAGACGGTATTCAGAATCTTTCCTCTCTGCCGAATTGAAGGGAACACCAGAGTAATGCATAGTAAAGAAGACGATACCAGCAGACCATACATCAGCGATGGTACCCCAGTAAGTAAGATCCGTAAAGACTTCGGGGGCAATATAGGGCGTTGTACCAACAATGCCAGACGATTTACGATCATTCGTTTCGGTTTCTGACCTAAAGACATGACAAGAACCAAAGTCGGCGATTTTAAGAATGCCGTTCTGGAGCAACAAGTTCTCCGGCTTGAGATCACGATGAGCGACACCAGAATCATGAAGATATTTGAGACCAGACATGAGTTGCTTGAAGTAGGCATATATCTCTTCGGGTTGGAGTTCACGCTTACAGATCAGAGTGCTTAGGTCACCTTGTTCGCACTATAGATGAAATGAAATGAGTTTGTATGTTTGGGCTTATCGGAAAATATATTTACATATTCCATGATGAGTCCAAACTTATTATGATTATCATCCATCTTGACGAAATCGATAGTGTGCAAAACATGTTTATGATGCAGAGTGTACGTAACAGCAAACTCATTGACCAAGGCTTTCATGTAGTGAATTCTGTTGACCCTCTTTTTACATTTCCTAAAGACTTTAACAGCCAAGGATTGATGATTAGGTGTCTTTCGAAGCAAATAGACATGAGAAGATACGCCTTCACCAAGGCCCCTTCCGACAACCCCATAACTGCTTAAGCAGACAGCACGATCTGCAAAGGGTTGATAAGGACCATTATCCGTAGGAACAGGAGGCTCCGAGTTGAAAGATGGCCAATGGAATTTACTGACAAGACCTTTAACATAAGACCAGATCGAAAAGCGGCGTTTGGGTGGATATTCTCCGGTAGACTTGGCCTTTGGGTTAGAGTCGGAGGATTTAGCGGTTACTTCACTATCATCATTGGAGTCATCATAAGATGTGCGACCAGTTGAATGAGATGGAGTAGGAACATTATCATCGTAGTAGTCTTCATCAGAAGTATGATGACTTTTATTCATTGACAACGGAGTTTGATTTAAAGTGATTGGGTGATTGGCAGCTCTGGAAGATCCTTGAACGAGCAAGCGTTGAGGCATATTGACGAGCATTGATTGATGCTGTAGATGTTTACAAGAAAGAAAAGAGAATTAAGAAAAACGTGATACGCTAGGGTCATTTTATATTGCTTTTTATTTTTAGCGAGCTGATGTTCCTTTTGAGCGAACTGGTCAAATATCCAACAAGCATTTTGAATTTTTTTTTTTTTTTTTTTTTTTTTTTTTTTTTTTTTTCATAAGATAAATGGAAGCGCCTATCAAATACTATAATCGATCCGAGTATATAGAAACAGTAAATAGATAAAAAGAAGCATATTGTCATATGATTTATTATCTCATATTCACTCTAGGACACAGGCAATAAAGTGAGTAGAAAGTCAGTCATCTGTGGTAGTCAGAATATTATCCTCGGTGGAAAAGTAATGGCAGATTGTTGTCAAGAAGATTCAAATGACTAAACTATACAATAATCTAGACCATCATTCAGACAGATTGTGTTATTCGTGGAGATCTTCGACGAGCGGGTGGAGGACATGCTGTGGTTATTGCCATCGGTAGATATTGTTTACTCTCTTCCAAGTCTATTATCAGACCACCTTACAAGACATACAAAGGGTACTGCTACTACCAGAGAAAGTATATCTTCATGATATCTAATGTCTTTTTTGTTTTTGTAGAATATTTAGTTATTATCCAATGAAGATTGGTGATCATGTCACTATTGGTGAAGGAAGTATTGTTGAAGCAGCTACGATAGGATCTCATGTAACTATTGGAAAGAATTGTATCATTGTAATAGACAGTTGACCAGTGATGATGAACAACCCAATTGACACTATTTTAAATAGGGCCGATTTGCGATCATCAAAGACTGCTGCTGTATCTTGGATAACACGATTATTGCACCCAATACGGTAGTACCTTCATTTAGTGTCTATGGTGGATCACCAGGTAAAGAAGAATACTTAAATGTATAGATGATATTAAAAAACAAACAATAAAATAGGAAAATATCAGGATGAATTACCAGAATGTACTCAGGAACTCTACGAGAACAAGACCAAAGATTATTATGCAAAGTTTACGCCCAGAGATTAAGAAAGCAATGACCATAATAACAATACCCTTAATATCCTCCCTCTCCTCCTATTATATACTTACAACAATGTAATTACCAAAAATAACATTAAAACGAAGAAAATATTACGGACAGTTTCAATATGTTGAAATCAAAATTGTTAATCACTTTATCTTTTGAAGTTCTTTTTCATTGTCTTTTTAACTATTATGAAACTTGTTTCTCTTCTCATCTGTGTGTCTCCATTGGCCCTGGCTTCCATCACAATTCCTAATGTCTATCTGATTGAATTTGATAATAGAACTCATGTAAAACGTAATATCGATCAGCGACGAAATCAATTCTATGAACAACTCGATTCATTACACATTCAATACAACGTTCGGCATGAATACAACCTGATCCATGCTGTCTCTCTCGAATTTAAGTCTCCGAGAGATACAGAACTGTTCTTTGAAAGTGCAATGGATGTTAAACGCGTTTGGCCTGTGGTAATAAATTATATTGGGGATATGACCTTTTCGGCAATTTATTTAAATATATATATACGCACATAGAGCACAGTAGCAAAGCCCAAAATATACCAAGCAGACAACGTACCTTCTATCGCTCCCTTGTTTAATTTCTATAAACAAACAGGTGTCACTAAGCTAAGAGAAAAGCTAGGGTAAAGATTATGGCTACATATCAACATTTTACTCATAAACGATAAAGTCTCACAGGAAAGGGAATCAAAGTGGGCGTGATAGATACCGGAGTAGATTACACACATCATGCCTTGGGTGGCTGCTTTGGGCCTGGCTGTCGTGTTGCATATGGCTATGACTTTGTGGGAGATGCTTACACGGGTGATAGTGAACCTCAACCAGACGATGATCCTCGGGATACTTGTAATGGTCACGGAACCCATGTAGCAGGAATTATTGGTGCCAACGACAAACATATGAATCTTACTGGAGTTGCGCCTGATGGTAACAGTGAATAGAGATGTTTACTCTTATAGAGCTAATCGGTTTTATTTTGAAAGTAACGTTTGGGGTATATAGAATATTTGGGTGTGCGGGTGGAAGTTCAACAGAAATTATTATGAAGGCCATGGAAGCAGCTTACTTTGATGGCATGGATGTAGTCAATCTATCGCTAGGTGATATTGGATGGCCAGAATCACCTGCTTCCGTATTAGCAGATGAGCTATCATTACAAGGAATGATTGTATGTGCAGCTGCTGGTAATGAAGGAGAAAGAGGCATATTCGAAGTAGGATCGCCTTCTCTAGGAAAACATGCTATTTCCGTAGCTAGTGTTGATAATGCCTACGTCCTTTCACACGTCATCAGAGCAGGCGATCTGACCATTGGATACTTGACTGCAACCGGAAACCCATTCATACCACGAAAGACCAGCATGATATCCTTATCTAACGAGTTTTTAAAAGACAACGATGGTTGTGATCCTATTACAGTAAATTTGAAAAATACAGTTGTCTTGGTGAGTCGAGGCGGTTGCCTCTTTACGCAAAAGGTAAGGAAGTAAAAAAAAAATCGTTTAAAGGATTCTAATCAATGTAGAATAGATTATAAATGCTGAAAAGGCAGGAGCTGCTGGAATTATCTTTTATAACAATGTACCAGGACCGGTTATGCCCTCTGCTCCTGAGAGTAATGCGACAATAGAGTACGGTGGAATTTCAAAAGAAGACGGTGAAAAACTATTCGAATATTTAAAGACAAGCAGTGAAGTCGAGTTTTTAAAACACGATCATCATCTTGGTGTGCCAACCGCAGGTAGATTACATTCTTTTATAAACAAGCTACCTCACTAAAGCATTACTTTTTAGGGGCTATTAGTTCATTCAGTTCATGGGGTTTGGGGCCAGATTTAAGCGTAAAGCCAGATATTAGCGCACCAGGGGGTCAGATTTTTTCAACGTATGTGTTATTTTTTAAATATAAAAACATAAACTAATGTGTGCATTCATAGTTATCCCGTCAACCTTGGCAGTTATACTACATTAAGTGGTACGAGCATGGCAAGTCCTTTTGTCGCAGGCATTGTCGCTCTACTTGAACAGGCAAAGGGTGGACAACGAAGTCTGAATGTACAAGAGTTACGAGCATCACTCATGAACAATGGCCATCCTATCAATCCTTCGGGCTCTTCAGAAATTGATTCAGTAGCCAGGCAGGGGGCTGGATTGATTGATGCCTATCAGGCGATTAGCTCGACTACTCTCGTCACACCAGAACAAATTCGTTTGAGTGATGAAGATCATGGAGCAGAAAACAATGAATACATATTAACTATTAAAAACAATGGGAGATTACGCACAGAATATACAATTAGTCATCAAGCATCTATAACGGCTCAAGGCTTCGACAATAACAAGATCTTGAAAAAACCGATATCAATCCCCAGTCAACAAGCGAGCGCAACAGTAGAGATACCTCAATCCGTCATCTTTGTAGAGGCAAATGAAGAGGCAACCGTAACAGTTCGAATCATTCCTCCCAACAATATCGACCAACCGTCTATTTATTCCGGTTACATTGTCATATCTGGAGATACAGATGACGATGTGAAATATGTACCTTACGCTGGGCTCACTTCAAGTCTATCAAAGATTCCAGTACTCGTCAATAATGGCACTATGCCACGAGTGATCAGTGGCAAAGTGAATATGCTTTCGCCTGCTTTGATATCCTTTCAACTAGCCGAGTCCTCTGCTCTGATCACTGTCACAGTGATTGATGCAGTCAATGATGCTATCAGTTATGGATATGTACCAGAAGGATATATCACTTTTCTAGGCAGAAGTAATCTAGATGATCCTAATGATGTCTTTTTGGTATCTTGGCATGGCAACGTGGTTGATACGCCAGAAAAGGCTGCGATGGGAATATTGCATCGTAGTACACTGCATCCTTATCAAAACCTTATGGTCTCTTCATCGATGTCATCACGCGTTAATCCAGCAACGGTGGGAGCATTGCTAGAAAAAGGTAAATATAGACTCAAGATTATGGCATTACATCCTCTTGGTGATGCAAGAAAGTATGAAGACTATGATACTTGGATTTCACCAGAGATCACTTTGGATTAATTTAACATCCGCTTGAATCAAAATCAATAAAAATTTCCCTTATAATTTTCCCTCTTCTTTTTTTTTTTTTCTTTCCCAGTTGTTGTTGCGTGCCACGGTTGCAAGGACACAAAAAAAAAAAAAGTAGATTAAATAATGACTAGATTTATTATTTATTTAATGACATACATTTATAGTAATCGCCCCCTTCTTTTTTAACGCATAATGGAAAGACCGAAACGACAGAGTACAGTGGATAAAGATTATAGGGAACATAAAAGATCAAAAAAAGGCGAGGTATAATAAAAGCAAATTGCAGGAATCTATTCTCTAAATACAATATAAAGACCGCATCTAGTCCAGTAAAAGAAGAATCACTATCTCCATTTGAACAACTATACAGAGATGTCGTCAATTATAGAGATCCAGAAGAGTAAGCATTTTTGATCAATTTATTCAACACTATTAACCTTAAATGTTTATTGTAGTGAGGATTACGATATTACAGCCATCTTTATGAAATTACCTTCTAAAAAGGAATATCCTGACTATTATCAAATCATTAAACAACCTATCGCGCTCGAAACAATCAAAGTAATACTTTATACAACAAAAATACACTGATGGGCTAACCAGTTAGTATAGAACAAGATTGATAAGAACATGTATCAAAGCATTTCTCAAATGAAAGCAGATATAGACTTGATGGTCTCTAACGCGAAGAAATACAATATGAAAGGATCTCAAATTTATGAAGATGCTATCAAGATTCAAGTAATAATAGATGCAGTTTCCTATTCACACAGCTAACGTGATAAACATGTAGAGATATGTGAAAGGATGGCAGGGAGTGAAAGAAAAGGCAGTATTGAAACTTCCTGGTGAAGCATTTAATAGTGCTCCAAAGATTAAGGCGATCAAATTGAAAGCGATAGATAAACCCAAAAAATGTACGGCCTACAAATGTATCATTTGTATTTGACTAACATTCAACTTGTGTAGCTTCCACCAATACGAAAGCACTCATGACAGCTATCATCAAGCGAGAGGTTAAAAGGGCATTAGAGCTGCTAGATACAGATCCACAAATCGATCCAAATGAATTAGTACCTGCTGAAATGTTTAATGACAAGTTCACATGGGGTCCGCTTCATGCTGCTTGTTATTATGGTGACATCAAGCTTGTGGAGGCTCTGATTGCGAAAGGTGCAGAGGTAGAGAAGCAGGATACTTGGCATTCAGCTACTCCCCTTGGCTGGGCTGCCTTTGGTGATAAGCATAACGTTGTTCGATTGCTATTACAAAAGTATAACGCTAATAAGAATGCCAAAAATGTGCATGGACAAGTACCATTTGAATTAGTATCAAATCAAGATGATCCTAGATGGATTGGGTTATTCAAGGTGAGATTTCAAAATACTAAAGTGAAAGAATGTATAGGATAACACATCATTAGGATACACCTTCAGCACAGCAACAACAGCAACAACAACCACAAACACAGCAAGAACAGCAGCCTCAGCCTCAGCAAATGAAACAAGAACTACCGTCTCAACCATCACAGCCCCCTCCCTCTGTTCCTTTATTGCAACAAGCCATGCCACCACCTTTGCCTCAACAGCAATCGGTCCAATTACCTATGATGACTAATACCATGCCTATGGTATCTGTACCACAGCCTATTAAAGCATTTCCTACTATTCCAGGCGTACGTCAGCCTGTATATCAAACTTCCCCTGATGGAACGATCAGAAAACGACGTGGACGTCCACCAAAGAGTGAAACGGACGCATTAGCTGTTCGACCCACCACTGAGATTGATATAAACACCTTTGATCCTGTAGCCTTTGAAATCGAGCTATTCAATGCTATCAGAACGCACACTGATAATTCGTAAGTAAACAAAAAGAAAAGAAGAGAATATATAATGACGTTTTTATTAGGAATCGTCTTTATTCTGAATTATTTGAAGATTTACCAGATCGACATGAATATCCAGAATATTACAGTGTGATCAAGAATCCACGATCTTTATCTGAAGTAGCAGAAAAGATGCAGACACGAAGCTATCCAAATTTATATGCTTGGATGAGTGATATGAAATTAGTATTTGAAAATGCCCTCAAGTTTAATGAACCTGGTTCACGTATCTTTCGTGATGCTAAACTGCTATTGGTATGTGGGATATACCCTCTTTTCTTTTTTATTAACTTTTTTTTATAGCGTTTATTGCATCGACTTAAAGAACGTATCTTGGCCAGATTAGGAGTCCCTGTGAGCCAAGAGGATGCAATCATGCGATTAGATTTGGCCAGTCGGCCGTTTGATGCAGAAGCATTAAGCGAAGATAAGCGCAAAATCAAACGATTCTTGACGAGTAGTAAATCCCGAACTCAGAGCATAGAACCAGATCATCACCACCTTACGTACCAACAACAGGCTACAGCCACACCTATGATTCATCCGCTGCTCCTTCAACAGCAACAACCCCAAGCCCAACCTTCGTTTTTACAACATCCACCACCTTTCCTTATGCAACCTCCCTTGCAATCATTACCTATGATGACACCTAATGCTTTTATGCCACCACCACAGCCGCCGATGATGGAACAACATAATATAGAGTTACCCAAATCACCGCTGACGAAGGCATCTAAGGAATTCTATGCCGTGTTTGCAGAAGGAGGTAAATAACAAATCAATAACCTAACCTCGGCTTATTCATCGCCCATAGTAGGTTCTTTCTTGAACGAATTGACCGTGTCCTCTAAAGACTTTTCCCAGCGACTGACTGGCGACTATTTCGGACATAGCATCGTTGTACCTCCTGGTACACAAACACTTGACATTCAAACAGACTTACCTAAGCCCCTAAAGAATGAAGACAAACGAATCACAATTACCGTATTGCAGAACAATGTAAAACTGAATCCAACTGCGGGTCTGTCATGGACGACTGTGCCGCTGACAAAAGGCATGAACGTTATCAAGATCAACGTGACAGCAAATTTAAGTCAACCTGATTCAACAGTACCTGAGTTCAAGTCTCAGGTGTATCATCTTTTTATTACTCAATAAACTATAGTGAAATGTACATGGAGCGCTTTTTGCCTGATGGGTACACGGTCATGGCCGATGCAAAGAGGCCGGCGGAGAGTCCGAGAGCGATAGAGAGCATTTGAAGAGGGAATGCGATGTGACCCGTGTCTGTTTTGTGGAGAACGGAATAAGCTCCACGGACACCTGTAGATGAAAGATGAGTTTATGATGTACTATTTTTGAAAAGGACAAAACGTACCTATGCTTCCTGGTACGAGTAGAGTAAGTCCTACACAGAGAGGAGCCAAGGGTGGCTCACCTGTGACTTTGAGTGCAAAATTAGAGTAGAGGCCGACGACAAAGGCTGCGATGCTACCTACGATCTGACCATCGGGAATGACCTTGCCCAGAAAGAAGGAGAGACAGAATGCGATAGCTGCCGCAACACATTGAGAGATATACTGTTTGCGACTGGAGCCATAGGAGAGTGAGAGAGCGATGCTGAGGGTAGGTAGGAGAGCGAGGGCGAACCAGGGTGACACTGGCGGCTGATCGCATAGACCGTACTCGGATACATTGGGATCAATAGCGCTGTAGACGCTACTACCCATCTGCAACCCGTATGCTAGTTGAAATGCATAAAAAATAGAATAGACGAGCCGAACGATACCCGTGGTAACCTGCCGTGCAGATAGTTCAATCTAATCCCAAAAAGAGAATGAGCACAATTGACAAGAGGCTAATGATTTACATTACCACGCCTACGGTCATGGTGTATCCTGGAAGTAGGATAAGGATCGCAGGAAGGACAACACTGGTGAAACAGCAGTATTTATAGAGAGCACGAGCAATGATAGCCACGATGACCGAGGTAGATATTTCAAATACACGCGCATAGATGGGAAAGTGGACAGAAAGAATGTAGAGGATAGAGACGAGTAAGCCAAGGCCACCGCTGACGCTAGCATCAATCCAGGTACCATTAAACAAGAGAGCCGAGCCGCTGAAGCCGCTTGCGGTAAAAAAGAAGAGGGTTGCCCACGAACCGCACGTTGGCGGCGCTGTGGCTACATCATGAAGTAGAATAAGACACCGATCAAGATCCACTTGACCCTTATAGAACGAATTCATGATATCATTAATAGTGGCAATTTTACCGGTGTCGTAACCTTGCGGTGACTTGACCATGATCGACTGACTGTCACTGCCGTTCGTGAATGTAATCAAGACAGAGTCTGGTAAGAAAGAAAAGGCTGCATTGAGCGATAATAGACTGGATGTATGCTGCAGTGTGTCATCCTTTTTGGTGTATATTAGTAAATGTACCTTTTTTCTTTTTGTTTTTTGTTTGATTTACCACTCGATGACAAGGACACCCACATTTTAACAAGAGTCGGCCTAACAAGATGATAATACTCTTCTTTTTCTCAAACAGTACACTATCTTGATTACTCTTGTCTGCATCATCCACAGCTTCTTCTTCGTCCCTTCTTGTTTCGTTTTGATGCAAATTCTGTGGATCGTCTCTAGAGACCATGATGTCAGCCCGTCGCATGCTAATGGCTGTTGCAATACTATCCCCTCGAGCGAGATTGGGTATATACACTTTAGATTCATTTAAACTTGTTGTCGATCTCCATAACGATGGTCTCGTCTTTTCCTCCAAGGCCACATCCTTATCTGTCATGGTCATCTGGGAGGCCAAGCTGAGCTGAGAGCCATCATGGGTGACTTTGGATGCGGATAGGTTGCGTACAAGTGAATGCATAATTTAAAAAGAAAAAAGAAACTCTTTGGATCTCGATGAAAAAAAATGTCTTTATAATTTAAGAAAGTTATATGCTTGATTTTTAGTTATTCCTTTTTTAAATGCTTGGATCGAATTGATACATGAACTTAATGATCGGCTTCATGAGCGGATGATGCCCTTTAGAAAATGTGTGTAACTTGTAGGCTCCGATAAGCTCGGACTGAGAACCAGACAACCCTTCTTTTTTTTCTTTCTCTCTCTTTTTCATTTTTTGTATGTCTTGTCAATCCAATTCAGCCAATAATAAAGACTTGAGCTGTCTTCGTTGCAGAAAAAAGAAAGCCAAGTAATGCTCGCGAAATAAAAATAAAGAGAGAGAGAGAGAGAAAGAGAAAGTAAAAGCAGACTCTATTGACACAAGTCCCATTTAGATGTTCCAAGACAAGACCAAGTTGTACACGATGCCTTCGCTCAAATCAACCTGTAACTATAACAACAACACACTACATTAATAAAAGTTTAACTTTTATATTAGTGTGAATACCCAGATGCACCACCGAATCTAACAGATCTGTCACAAAAGGTCTTGACACTCTATGATTCACTACGAGAACTTGAGGGCGAATTTTTAGTCAAATATATGCAGAATATGGAGCCAGAACTGAGTGATAAAGAGTCGGTAGATGCGACACTTACAATTGACACTACACAAGAAGAGCATATCACGATAGAGGAACCTGCTGGTTGGTCAATGTCATTTGGATCTTCAGGCCTTTGTCTGCAAGCCGTCACACGCAATTTATTTGAATATCGTACTTTTATTATATCCATATCACAGCAACTGATCAAAGGATTCGGCATAGATTATTTACCAAAACTATGGGATCCAGATGCAGAAGGATATCATAGCGAAGAAGATATGGAGGAAGAGTTGGATGAGGATGAGTATTTAGTGAAAATACCTGCTGTGCCTATTAGTCAATTATTAAAACCAATGGAAATAGAGACAGCAATAAAGAAGGATAAGATGAATGATAGAGTCATACAGCGATTTTTACAGTTGCATTTACCTCACATGATTCAGCATGTTGAATCTAAAGAATTCAACAAGGAAAACGGAAGATATGATCACTTGGTGACGATCATGCAGCAACTCGTGCCTTTACTAAAAGAAAGGCAATTACCCAAAGAAGTTTATGAGCTATGTATGATTACAAGTTATATCGTATCCATTCAGTTACTCGCCAAACCAACAATGACTTCAAGCGAGGTGACAACACCAGCACCACTACCGTTTAGTATATGGCAAGATTGCATAAACTATCTTTGTTTAGAAATGATTGAGTTAGTATTAAAAAAGGCCGATAAAATACCACATAAACCAGTGTGCCTATGTTTAATGTTATTAGCTTGGTATCAAGTAGATGTTAATAAGACAAGAAATGATGTATTAATTGACCTTGGAATAAGATTGTTATGTGAGGATTGTGATGTATCAAGCGAATTAAAGGTCATGATGATTCATCTGGATATGTACTCATCCATCTTTCAATCAAGAACAAGCTGTGCACTTGAATTATGGTCAACGATAGATAGAAAGGATCGATTTAGAGAAACAGGATCAATAGTGACGTTGTATAAAGTAATACGTCTACTCTACTCAACAACACAATTGGAAGAAGAAAGAAAGATTGATGTGGATGAAATATTGACAATGATAAAAGAAATCGAGATACAAGAACAACAAGGACAAGTGAACATGACTCACTGGGTGACCAAGTTATTATTATTCAGGCCTTTTACTTTAATTAACCAAGAAGAACAAACGTTGACCAAGACTACATTTTTAGACATGTCATTAGTTGCAGCAGATAGATTGTCAATATGTCTTGGTAGAGAACAAATGAGCGATTATTGGATAAAGACGAGTAAATATTTAATAGAGGATGTTGGAAGTAGAATCAAGGAAATTTTTATACAAGATCAGCAAGTTATCGAACAAGTGGATTCAATACTGAATAAAATAATGTTATAAACTTTGTACTGTGATGGGTTTATTGTTCTTATTTATAAATGTACAATTATTATCGTTATCGCTGTATATACTTGAAATAGATGAAATTGTAGATGTAGATGTAGATGGTGTTAATATGGGTATATCTTGACATTCTTCTTCTTCTTCTTCTTCTTCTTGAATATTCTGTTTTAAGGGTGATTTGTCATGATGATTACAAGTATTATTGTTATTATTATTATGTTTCATTGAAAATTCATGATAATCATCATCATCGTCTTCTGCTGCCATCACTCTTCTATTTGTTCTTCTTGTCCTAGCATTTAATACTTCTTCTGCCTTTGTGATTGTATTGTAAAGCAGTAATCTCTCTCTTAGATGATACTTTTGTTGACTTCGTTTATCATCTCTATCCAGTTTCTTATACCCCAATGTATATGCTTTATTAGCTATCTGTCTCGGTGATAATGATGTTGAACTGAATATGGTACACGGTGCTTGTTTACTTGTTCTTTTTGACCAAATTGTTGAAGATGACATGTATTAAATGCATTCAATTTTATATAAAATCAAAAGAAAAAAAGAGAATGAGAAGTGACCTTTTTACTCTTTCCTGTTCTGCGCTCATCCCTTTGGTCCTTTGCGGACACAATCGGAAAGGTAAACACATGAAAACGATGGTTCTTTCCGAGGGTAAAATTCACTATTTGAATCTCCGTTACAGCACTCACTTTTTAACAAAAAAGGCCAATTTATTATATTTATAGTCTACCTAGTGTCATTCATTGGTGCACATTCCGAGGAAGGAAAAGGGAGAAAGGTTAGCATAGCTTAATATGAGACAGATAAAAGGAGAGAAAAAAGAGAGAATTGATTTTATTGTTTGTTGCATAAACCCTTTTCTTTTTCATCGTGGGAAGCTGACCTTTGTGTGTCGGTGTGACATTTTCTTTTTCTTTACTTTTTCCTTTTTGCTTATTGTCAGAATGACTGTAACTCATTGTGAAGTCAATATAAAAATAAACTAAACTAATCTGATAACAGAATACCATTTTATGGAAATATCATGACGACATAGCATTACCAGAAAATAACTCTATTGAATTGACAACAGAGGAATGTGTTAATTTAATAGCACTTGGGAGAACAGGCGATGGTAAATCAAGTCTATTGAACGACTTACTCGGTAAACAAGTATTTAAACAAAAAGTATCAGCCAAAGTATGTTTATTCTTTATTAAACAAAGAAGGAACTAATATGCTTCCTTAGTCTCAAACAAAACAAGTTGAGGATTCAGTTGGTTTTTGGGCCCCACTAAAACCTTATATGCATGGTAAAGACCAATTTGGATGTCATATCAGAGTATTCGACACACCTGGCTTTGGTGATTCTCAATTTCAGGATGAAACATTCTTCCCAGTTATCCAAAAGACAATCAACCATATAACTGCCTATCGAGGTGGTATTCATTGTATCCTACTCGTATTCAAGATCACGGCCAAGTAAGTTACACTTCCATATCTGTCTCCCCCCCCCTCTCTTTCTCTTTCTTTATTCTGTTTTATCCACACATGTATACGTGAGCAGTTCAGATACCATTATCAAAAGTATGGATGCTCTCCATAGACTCATGGACTATAGAAACGATTTTTGGGATAATGTCTTGCTTGTATTCACACATGTTGACATTGTCAATGGTGATACTGGTCGCTATCAATCACACAAGCTGTCATTGAGAACATCAATAGCAAAACAACTCAAGGAACGATACCATCTCGTACATGATTTACCCATGCTATGGATCAGCACTCAGAAATATTCATGCTCTTATATCAAAGGTTTAGGTGATTGTGACTGTGAAAGAGGCGCAAGATATCATGCAGATTGTCGAAGGAGGTTGTATGAGCAAGTCATGAAACGAAAGCATCGTCCTTTTAAGCTTAATATAGAGGAAAAAGAAGAATAAAGTGACTTTATATCATTTATACAGAGTAGTGCCTCTAGTTTTTACATAAAAAACAGAGACAAGATGTGCTCGCATATGATTACCAACTGAACAGTGATTGCACACTTTCGGTGGGTAAATGCTCTGCCACTGGACTATTTCATAGTCTGTAAACATTTCGACATTTTATATTCTTTTGGAAATACCAGAGTTTCTTCCCAATATGCCAAGCTATCTCATATTTTCGTGTTTCCCTACTATAGCCAACTCTTGTTTTCAGTAAAGAAAGGGGTATGCAAAAATGAATAGCAACCGTTCTTATCACTGTCCGTTATAAACAGACATTGTTCTACATGAGTAGGAAAAGAATGCTTTACAAAGTGGATGCGCATAGTTCATTAGAAACACCAACTTAGGCTAAAATCCTCAGATAAAAATTGTATGTTGGGTTTTGATTTTATGGTTTCCTTTTATAAAGAGAGTAAAAGAACTCGCAGCTAGTTTCATTGGGTTTATCAAACCAATTCAGCAAGCTGGGATGTGTTTGATACTTTCTTGTAGTGTGTGCACATATCCATAGCTTCAATTAAAAAACGTAGTGCGCTTGTGTAGTGCGCCTAGCATTGGCCATTCGAGTCTGCGTCATCATTTCAGCGAAATTATAAAAAATACACTCAGACAACGACGCGTAATAGCTCTCTGTCATTTTTTTTTTTTTTTCTTCTTTACCTTTCTTTTAACACATACAACATTAAATAAACATGAAGAAAGACGGAATAAAATCTTATTATCAAGCAAAAATTGAAGAATGCGAATTAATTTTAAATGAAAAGACTCAGGACTTGCGTCGTTTAGAAGCACAAAGAAACGCTTTAAACGCAAAAGGTATAGTTAATCTTGGTATTCCCTTTATTCTTACCATTATTATTATTAGTACGTCTTTTAAAAGAGGAACTTCAGTTATTGCAGGAGCCCGGTTCATATGTAGGTGAAGTTGTAAAAGTGATGGGTAAAAAGAAAGTTTTGGTCAAGGTAAAGATAATCAATAGATTGCATTCACACACAAAGCAGCCATTCTGACTTCTATTAAAAAGGTTCATCCTGAAGGAAAATTTGTGGTTGATATTGCTTCCGACATTGACATTTCTCAATTGACACCTTCAACTCGTGTTGCACTTCGTAACGACTCTTATCAACTTCATAAAATATTACCCAACAAGATTGATCCTCTTGTTTCACTCATGATGGTTGAAAAAGTACCAGACTCTACTTATGAAATGGTCGGTGGTTTAGATCAACAAATCAAGGAAATTAAGGAAGTGATTGAATTGCCAGTGAAGCATCCTGAACTTTTTGAATCCCTTGGTATTGCTCAACCCAAGGGTGTTCTCCTTTACGGTCCTCCTGGTACAGGAAAGACACTGTTAGCAAGAGCAGTGGCCCATCATACGGACTGTCGTTTTATTCGTGTGTCTGGTTCAGAATTAGTACAAAAATATATTGGTGAAGGTAGTCGAATGGTTCGTGAATTGTTTGTAATGGCAAGGTAAGGAATTTTGCTTGATATAAGGAAAGATGTTAATTATGGTATAGAGAGCATGCACCTTCGATTATTTTCATGGATGAAATCGATTCTATTGGCTCAGCTCGTATGGAAAGTGGAGGAGGAGGAGATTCTGAAGTACAGAGAACCATGTTGGAACTACTAAATCAGTTGGATGGTTTTGAACCTACAAAGAATATCAAGGTCATCATGGCTACAAATCGTATAGACATCTTGGACGCTGCATTACTGCGTCCTGGTCGTATTGATCGTAAGATTGAATTCCCTCCACCAAGTGAAGAAGCACGTGCAGACATTTTAAAGATCCATTCTCGTAAAATGAATCTAACAAGGGGCATCAACCTTCGTAAGATTGCTGAAAAGATGAGTGGAAGTAGTGGTGCTGAAGTTAAGGCTGTTTGTACAGAAGCCGGTATGTTTGCTTTGCGTGAACGTCGTGTTCATGTCACTCAAGAAGACTTTGAAATGGCTGTTGCAAAGGTTATGAAGAAGGATTCAGATGCAAATACAAGTTTAAAGAAACTTTGGAAATAAACTATTTAATTGCTATTTTTTTGTATTCGAGAGTTTTTTTTCCAAATCTGCTAATTCTGCTTCTAAAGTGTGTAGTTTGGTATCGAGTAGTTCATTGTATTCTTGTTCTGAGATCTGGTGAATAGGAAACCAAGAGGGTAAGTGAAATTGACGAAAGAACGTCGATATCTGTGTCTCTTCTGGACTATTTTGTTGTTTGATAATCATTTCCTGTCGCCAGTTATTGCCTGCTGTGTATATCATCTGAAGACCTGAGCAGATCGCCCCAAACATGATTGCACCAGAAGGTGCTGTCTTTGGTCCACCTAGATGTGCGATTAATAGAGCGTATATGACAAAAACTTGAATAAAACTTACGAAAGACTGCAGATAATAAACCACCTGTGGTTGCACCTGCCATTGTGCTGCTAATCAATGCATCTACATCTTTTGTCTGTGAATCTTTCAGTCCAAACTGTGAATTCTTTTGTCGTTGGTAGGTAATAAATGTTTCTCTAACCACTAGTCAAGCTGCATATTAGTCATGCATAACGTATATATACAAGTATATATAGCTTACAAAAAAAAGTAGTAGCAAACACACCACAGCTCATTCCAGTAGAAATAGCATATTGCTTGACAGGGGCATTCTTTAAGACAGCTATAGTAGCTCCACTGGTTGCGCCCATAGCGCCTAATTTGTAGAATAAGTAATTGATCATACAAAATAGCTTCCCTTGAATTTTACCTGAAATTCCAGAACCCCAAAGCACATTCTCAAGTGCCTCTTTACTCCTTGTATTCATTTTGTGACAATTAAAAAAAAAAGAAGTAAAAGGGCTCAAGCCACTTTAAGTGGCGAACTGGGTTATAATTGCATGATGTGTAACAGCCACAATGGTGATTTTTTTTTCTTAAAGGAGTGGTTAGCTGTGTAAGAAGAGTTCTGAGGGTTAGTGTTTGAATTTATTACATACTACACTAGATATATAGATATATAGATATATACTGAAATGAATGACGAAATGGATGTGAATGGTATAATAAAGAACTTACTCCCCTTTGTTGTGATGAAATGCATTTGTTTATAATATACACTTTTCCCCGAAATTAGTGGCACACTTTGTTATGTAATGTTTTAGAGACACAAGACAAAGACAAAAAAGAAGTACTCTTTGAGACTAACCTTTATTCTGAGATAAAGACATAAGGAGCATACAAATAAATGAATGATCTACTATTTATAGTTGCTATCAAATGGCTGGTAAGCCACTATGCTAAGCGTGGATTATAATTACTGAGGATATGATTGACTAACGGTTCCTGAATTCATAAAGAAAACTTTTAATTCGTTCCTGATACTGACCTTATTGTTCATTTCATGATCTGGGCTATGACACTGCTTTTACCATAAAAGGATTATCTTTTAAAGAAGTGTATCCTTTTGTATAAAGAAGTAATGTTTTATATTCAAAGAAGAGATTCTGTTTAATTTGACTTATCATTAAAAGTGTGTACATGTAATCTTATAATGTATGGATTCACTCTATTCATACTGATTGCAGCTGTTTATCTCAATATCAGTCGTAAGCAGACATTGTTCTACGACACACTTACAAAAAACACAAACACACTTTTTTATATTTTTCTGGCACACTTTCGAATTTAGATTATTTGGCACAAAGTGTGCCAAAATTAAAGAGGTTGTTTATTGAGGCACCTATCAAACTTTGAAGCTGAGTAGCGTCAGAAGCCCTTTAAGTCACTGAGAAGCGCCATATTTCAAGCTTCAGAGATTCTACTGGTTAGAGTTTCATTATCCAGAAGCTTTTCTCTCTTCAACTTACTCTTAACAACGGGCCAAAATTGTTCAATTGGATTTAATTCAGGTGAATAAGGTGGAAGATAGACACATCCATAGCCACTTCTTACTATATATTTTTCAATATCTTCCGTTGTATGGATTGGTGAGTTATCCATCACAATGTAATTGCCTTTGAATTCCTCATGTTTATCCAAGTTATCTAATGTACTTGCAATAAAATTAAAATAGTGTCCAGTAACTGTGTCTATTGTTCTTCTTGCTACTGCTCCATTTACTTTTTTCTTCTTTGAAGATGTCATTGGTCTTCTTATTTTGATATTAACAACATCATATGGGGATATAGCACCCAATATGGTGGTTGTTTTAGTTTTTGTCGTAGGCTGAACAACTTCAGCTCGAGTTCCTTTCTTTGATCAAGCCATGGTTCTTTTCAGGTTTATATGAAAAGCAGACTCATCAACAAGCATGCAATTACTTTCGGAATCCATATCAGTTTCATTCCACTTTTGAATCCAAGTATATCTCTTTTCAATACTTTCAGGAGAATTTCTTTCTTTTGAATGAAAGTGTGCTTTTTTGAGAGTCAAAGCTCATTTCTCGGTCTTAAACCTATGAACTGCGCTCTTTGAGACTTCCAAGTCTTTAAACTCATTAGTGAGGCTTTCCATAGCTTGATCCAGAGTTGCGGAAGGGGAGTCTTTACGCTCCCGCTTAAGAAAAGCTTGATGTTCATTATTTAAAGTGTCAGGTCTCCCGGCTTTGAATTTGCCTTCATTGGAAGCATTCTCCTTAGATTCTTTTTGATTTTTTTCAAACCAGTTGTAAGCAGTGCGACGAGAAATATTTAGTTGTTTTCCTGCTTTTCCTGCTGTTAAGCCTTTCTCATATATCAAATAAAAGAAGTGCTCTTTGATATCATCACCATAAACTCTGTAGGTTCCTTTTTCAACTTTCTTCTTGGAGAGCACTTCATCTTTTTGAATATCAGAACTGACCTTTTGCTCGCGTTCAGGTGGTTTAAAGCCCAAATATTCATCAAAATTTGTAACGTTATCCAAAGGATATTGTTCCTCGTTCAACTTCCATAGATATAGCCTCATTACCAAACTCATCAACAGCGCTATCCTTTCCGTCTTTGTAGTAAATTTGAAAATTTATTGTAACTAATTTGTATACATATATCAATAAAGTGTGTATTATCTTTGAAGTGTTCATTGTTGGATTCATTGTTATATAGAGATTGCTGTTTATGTTGGAATTATTGTTGTTAATGTTGAAGTAATAACTAAAAAAGTGATTGACTTTATTCTTTTTTGCTCTTGTTACTTTTTGTTGACATATAAAAAGTTTATAAAGTCTACTTTTAAGTACTTGCAAGGCTTTGAATGTTGTTGTTTATTGATTGAGACAAAATGATTAAAGAAAAAGAAAAAAATTTGAAGGCGAAAAAAGTGAAATATCATTTTATGCCTTCTGTTACTTCTCTTTGTGTTAAACATGTGTAAGCTTTAACTATAATGAAAAGAATACGATGCTGTAGCAATGAAGCAAATGAATAAACACAATTGTACCATGACAACAATGTTCATAAAAATACCGGATAAGCTATCTGAGCTATTTTTACGTTCATTTAAGCCTCTTCTGTTTCTCTCTCCCTCCCTCTCTCTCTCTCTTGATATCTTTACCAAACAAACCATTGTATTTTTTCTTTTGTTATTGTCTAGACCACAATTCCAAATAACCTTTGACATTCCCTTTTCACTTTCAGTATAAACTTCCGTCTGTTTTCTTTTTATTATTTGTTGTATCTTTCTAATATAAACAGTACAATGTCTTTTTGTGAATGCACAATAGTAAAAGTACCTTCATTGCTCCTTTTTCCTTTCCTTCTTTTAATCTGAATCCTCTTTTTTCCTAATTCTATCCCCCTTCTTCCTTTTTTCTTTTCTCATTTACCTGTGAGAAGTCTATACCCATTCTTTGTTAGCTGCTTATCTTGATTTATATCACAACTTATCGACGTTCGAATAAACATCACTGTTAATTGAGGTTCATAACATTTAAATAAATCACTCTAAAAGAAATAATAAACATGTTCTGCTTACCTTTCCTTTATCCTCCTTGTTCATCTGCTGGTATCCACCTTTGATTCAACGTACATTCTACTTCCTTTCAGTACTGCTGAATGGCTATAATTTAAACCAACAGTCCTTAATTCGAAAGAAAAGGAATTGATTCTGAAAAGTGAAATAGTGGACTTGTAAATATTTTTTAGGAGACACCTTCCATAAGAATTCTATGGATGTCTATAGACTTCCTTACAGTTTCTGATCACGATAATGACCTGAAAACAACATCATCAGAAACTAATCAAGAGAATCACAAAATCAACTTGTAAAGAACTAAAAAATACTATACACACTTTTGAATGCCCCCCTTTTTGCTGCCTTTTTTTTTTTTTTTTTTTTACTCTTGTTAATTGTTAATCATGTAAAACTACCAGATGTATCCAAATGGCCCATCTGCATGTAGCGTAATGCAATTAACCCTTTTTTTTACTCTTGTTAATCGTAATCGCACCCTTTACCCTTTTGGGAGTAGAGCTGTCTTCACCTTCACGTGATTACCCCTGTTAGTAGAAGCTTTTGTTGCTTTGAAGCTAAGAAAGACATTGTACCGTATAGGTAAAATAAAGCTAATAAAAAAAAATATACTTTAAATTAGAATGAAGTTACTGTCTGGTTAATTTATTTGTGATCGAGATATTTGGATTCTATTGCTATCAATTATAATCGTTTCTATTCGCTGTGTGTTTATCAGTTGTCTACAATCAAAATATAATAAATACTTTACCCGTACGCCTATGAGGATCCTCTTTTAAAATATAGATGAAAGGAAGAGCCTCAAATATAAAATGTACTTTTTTATACATAGAAACTGTTCAATATATATGAGTTTATTATTTTAAAAAAGGGTATAACATGGGATAAAAAATAATGACTTTAACTTAGAGGCAATTGCTTGCTTATTCTTTAGTACTGGTATCATGACTTCGTTTTCTCTTTCCAGTATTAAAACATGGTGATATAAATCGTGAATTCTTCGAGGTAACTTTTACTTCTGGTACATACTTTCTTACAAGTTCATTGGTTTGTTCCATGGTTAGCCTGGCTTGATAAACGGTTTTTAAGATTGGTAACAATTTAATGTTGATATCATCAGGCTCTTCAGGTAAAAACAAAGGATCTGTACAATTAATTCGAGTAACATATCCCATTGGTGAATCACATAAAACCAGCGAAAACTTGTTCTCTACAGGAAGATTTACCAACACTAACAGTTAACATATCGACAAATGTAAAGATTATGTAAATCATCACTTACCGAACATGAGAAACCCAACAAGAATAAATTCACGTACTGAATTTGGCGCTGTTTTATGCAAATTATACAACATGTCTTTTAGTACCTTCACCATTTTAAACGAACCATCATATAATTCCTTCGTCTGATCTTCATATCTACCACACTCGGAACATCCATATTCTAAGTGTTGGCGCTTTGTTGTATTTTTGGTATTTGTATATAAGAACAGTAGGAGTCAATAGCTAACAATTACTATTCTTTATTCAAAGTTGAGAGAGGAACTAATAAATGAGGGTACGGCCCGAATATATATGAGAGGTGACGACTGTAAATGTCTGACGCCGTCTATTAGCTGAGAATGAATAAACAGAGAATTAAGAGATGTGTGATCTATGTAAACACGACACGCTTAAATAACAAGTCTACTTTTCTTCCAATCAACTTCCTCTCCATTTTCTCTTCTCCTGCTATCGCTCCCTCATTATTTCTGGTTGCAGAAGACGATTTGCTCGACTTTTCGCCCCTAAAGTATATAGAGCAGGAAATCGTTAGTACATGAAAGTCGCCAAAGTTAGATATATATGTACTAACCCTCTACAGCTTATTTTGGAATCATCAAATACAGTATCCAAAAAAATCCAGACTCTGCGAAGTACATCTCCTTCTGATTGGTCAGTCAATGGCAAATGATTGTATTTAAATAACTTTAAATACTCTAAAAGAGTATTTCATATCCAGTCAGAAGCAGGACACTCCAATTCTTGAGTTAATTGTCTTTTTAATGAGATAGCATCAGTAGATTTTTGCAAAGATTCAATATACTTGTTAACGTTAGGAGGTAATTCAACTAGTTGTTTCATCTTAAAATTTTCAATTTCATCAATCTCTTCATCGGTCAAGTACTTCTTCCAGTTGATATCGCTTAAGTCTAATACCATTGAATGGACTGGACTAGAAAAAAAATACTCATTAGTATGTATCTTTAGAAATATTGCGCAGTACTTACTGTTCATAGGTACAGTTAAGAGCAAATTCTTTCATCTTTTTTTCTACAATAGTGCCGGTCGATAACTTCCACATCTTGCTCTCATTTAAATTGTTGAACATGTGCTTGACTTTTTCTTTATCATCTGGAAATAACTTTAACTGTTTTGTTGTATTGCTAGAAGAAGAATCAGAACTAGTTGTTGTTAATGAGGATAGTTCACTATCACCACTACCGACGTTTCCGGGGGCTTGGGGTGCATAATGACTAATACCAAGTCTTTTGTCGTTAATTGCCATGGCAATATGTTCCCAATTAGGTCTAGTTTTGCCCTAAGAAAAGAAAATGAATGGTTTGGAAACTTTTTACTGAAAACAAACTTACGTATTTAATATTTAAATCATTTAATACTTTTGATATTCTGCTACACCATGCTGTTTTATATACGATGAGTGAAGTTGCGTTGTCGTAAGATTCTACAATGAAGCTTGTTAATTGCTCACATATTTTAGCTATATTGATAGGCATTCCAGTAGAACTTAATGTATGAATTGCAGCTTTAATATCTATTTTAAATTTTAGCAGGAGTATCATATTTAACTATATCAATTAACCCTTACTCTCTTCTTTTTCAAGCCAAAACGCGTCGTTTAGTGAGGACATTATTTTACTTTGGTAGTTATGACAATGGTAATGTTGGCGAAACGAAGACAGAGGATGTGGTTAAAGGCTTTCTAGCCACGATTTTATTCTCAGATTTAATATAAAATAAAATTTTTAAGGTTCTATTGTTCCTTATATCTTTCAAAGTTGCTGTTGTA